>VUQH01005700.1:2108-14900 GCA_015106775.1 Etroplus canarensis | reverse complement strand
ATGACAACAGAACACCAATTTTGGGATGATGTTCAATGAACCAATGAGACAAAAGTGTACAGTACAGACCAACACCTCATCTCAGCTGTGAAGCAAGGTGGTCAGCTTTATTTCAGAACCTTGCAACAACAAATCCAAAACTGTATCAAGAGTTTTATACCAAGGCAGCAAAACTGTAGGAGAGCTGAACCTTACAGAGGTGGGCCGACACAATAAGACGGTGAGCTAAAGCACACAACCTTGCAATAGGAGGGTTAGAAATATAAGCAAATTTAGCTTTTGAGATGGTGTAGACAGAGCACTGCCAGGGTACCGGGGTGTGGTGAGGACCCAAAATGCCAGACTCCAAGATCAGACGTGGTAAAGGTGAACAAAAATAAAGTCAAAGGAGTAAAAACAAGACATGAAACGCAGGAAGACAAGAAGACGTGACATGGCAAAAGGAACGCCTAACTGAAACAGCACAACACGCCACTGCAAATGAAAGGCAGGGACATCAGTACAGACAGACTAACCACTAACAAGCAGCAGGAGAGAGAGGAGCACAGGGGCAGGAACCCAAAACAGACTTTCAACAGCCATCGCTTAAAGTGATCACTTATTGTGATCATTAAAGACCTACAACTTCATTTCAACGGTTTGCCTGTTATTACTTCAGTCAGATTATGTTTGTCTAAATTTTTGAGTCAGGTGAAAAACAAGCACCTTACGAATCAGTCCAAAAATCCTGCTGCTTGTACAGGGTTTACTTTATGCAAAGCTTCACTATGATCAACAGCACTGCTTCAGCTGCGAGCAGTCGCATAGAGGATATGGCGTGAATTAATGAATGTTGAACTTTGATGGAGATGTAAGATCCAGCTGACGGACTGTGTTAGTGGAATGACAGGTTAGCTGCGAAGATAAACAGATATTATAGAACGCATTATAAACGCTCCTTGCATCTCCGCAGGGTGAAAATAATGGATCATATCTGAAAACTGTTCTGCGTTGGTTCACATCTCTCATGCAGGCTCAGGAATGTTGCCCCTCGTCTTCAGGCTGCTGCTTTCAAGCTCACCTGACCTTTGACCTCCCTGTGAAAAAAAAATCAATGCAGCATCACATCTTTTCTTGGTATTATTTAATGGAATTTAGAGGTCTCAACCGTGCTTTCAGCTGAATTCCAGTCTTATACAGTCGATCACCACACACAGTTTCACTCATCCATCTTTACACACACACACACACTCACACACATCCTACAGCTGGGTGCTCATGGATTGCATGTGCGTGCGCGGGGTGACACTCAATACTCGACATTTAGTGATGGAAGAGCACTTAAAGCAATAAATGGAAATGTTCTTAGAGACAGAGCAGAGCAGTTTTAATGTGATTTGAGGATATGGGGTGGGTGGGGGGTGGGTGCATGTGTCGGTGCGCTTGTGCAGCTTCCATGCAACAGACGGGGAGATGGAGCAATACGTATAGAGTGAGCGGGAGCTGATCCACACACAGACGTACACGCTGGGGGAAATCACGGAGACGGATGACCCTCATGGGTGTATTGACATCTCTCATGGCTGAACAAATGGTGCAGTTGAGTTGCATTCACTGACATCGATCTGAAAACTGCTTAACATTCCTTCTGTGGCCTCACCTGGGTTAGCCATAGAGCATGGAGATATCATTTCTCTCTCTCACTCTCTCACACACACTCACACACACACACACACACACACACACACACACACACACACACACACACACACACACACACACACAGTAGTTCAGTACAGTGTGTGTGTGCTGCTGTTGTAGACGATTCTGTTGAAAGTCTCTTTCTGATGATGGCAGTGACAGCGATGGCAGCAATAAGATTAAGTTGTAAATGTTTAGTTGCTGATGACATTATTGTTAAGATGATGATGATGATGATGATGATAGTTCCTCTCTGTGTTTCTGATGCCTGTGGTGGTGCTGATGATTAGAAGGTCTGTGAGACAAGGGGAACATTACAGCAGTCCTCCTGCAGAGATGGAAGGAAACAAAGTGAATTCCTCTTCTTCTTGATGACAGCTTGATTCATTACACACACACACACACACACACACACACACGCACACACACACAGGGTTTCATTATGACTCAGTCCTCCTGTTGCCACTATATTAATCCATAGCTGAAAACAGAACCCAGCAAATATATTAATTTCTGCTGTTTCAGTAACACTGCTTAAAAAATAAAGTGGCAAACTGCTTCAGGATACCCACCATGCTTTTTTTAATGAAAACATATATCATATTGGCAGGCACTAATGCGGAACTCTTAAAAAAGTAATGCAATAAAGTTAAAAATACTGAAACACCCACTAATGTCACATTTCCTCTGCAGGAACTTTCCCCACCCAAACGGGAAGAGAACCTTTGGGTGTTTCCAATGCAGGGACGAGGGCCTAATTAGTTTCTGCAAAATGATTTAACCTCTCAAAATTTGCTGCATGGGGTTGTACTGTATACGAGTGGTTTGAACTTTGGGCCAGTGGAAGGTGGCGCTCAAGTGGTTTGAACCCTAACTCCTCCAGCCTCTTGCCAAAGTGTCCTTATGCGAGATGCTGAACCCCAAATGTCCTCTGCATCCATCAGTGTGTGTGTGTGAATGGGTGAATTTGGCTTGCAGTGAAAAATGCTTTGAGTGTTCAGAGATACAAAGCACTGCATGAGTACCATTCAATTTACTAAATACTTTCAGAATTTATTTTCATCCAGTCCCTCTGAATCTCCTCACACAATGACCTTTAAAAATCTGCTTGGTTCCTTTAAGTTTAGCATTTTGGGTGTTTGGTGTGCAATTTGTTTCTTTGTTAGCCAACCAATTTGCAAAGCAATCAATAATAGCATGATATGAATCTTGATTTACATTCTGCATAATGTCATTGTTGTATTGACTTCTGCACTACTGCCACCTACTGGATTGGAGTGTAGCAGTTTTTTTGTTTGTTTATTTTTGGAACGTGAAAAGGACCTGTACAAACAGCTTTTTCATATATCAGCAGACTAACTTGTTGAATCTTTATGCGTCTTTAGATCATGCTGGCAATGCAGACAAAAAAAAGTCTGAAGAAAGATTTCTTTAACCTGTCCTGTCCAACAACCTCCTCTTGCATCATTTTTAAGGAGTTTGGACCTGAGAGGTGCACAGCATAGAAAAGAAAGAAGTGAGGAAAAGAAAAGAAAGAGAAGAAAAAGCAATGTAAAGGGGTCAAGTATTGAAAGACAACCGGTTGAGGGAGATACAGAATAAACATTTGCAGCAAATATGTGTACAATGACAATCAATGGCCTATGTAAGTATAAGTCTGTGTGTGTGAGTGGGTCAATGTGAGAACTGGCATGTGTGGGTCTGAATGTAGTCAATAAAGAGGGTGGAAAACTGCAACCACACCAACCAGACCCAAGCAGCCCCCCACAGGATACCAGAGACCTGTGGCGTGGGACAGCCACGCACCCCACTCCAAGTGAGGGGGACAGTGGAAAGGAAGAACACTGGGGACCAGGGGGCAAGAGTTCCGGAGAACCAAAGCTGCAGCCAGCCAGCCCAGCCAGAAGCCAAGCATGAGCAGAGCACAGTCCACGGGGCTCCGTTGGTCCAGGGCCCACCCCAATCCCCAGCAGGGAAGTCCAATCCACCCCACAGACAACAACCTTCCAGGACCCTGAGAAGCCCTACATGCCCAATGCCCCAGGAAGGGCAAAGCAAGTTGAAATCTTTTGGTTCCTAATTTTTTTTTAGACCTAGCATTTTTAGGTACTTTGGGTGAAAACTTAAAGTATTAAAAAATAAAATTAAATTAAAGAAAAACTTTCTGACATATTTTTTTGACAGAAATCTCAGCAACAGGCTTAAGATGCTCTATTGCTTTTCAATCTGATGACCTTCAGAGAGATGACCGTGACTGAGATTAGTTGGGTTTTTTCTCTGTATTTTTTTTTTTGTTTTTTTTTTTTTGAGGAACTGTTCACATTTTTGACAATGAATTTGATACATATATCCATCTTCTAAAATGAAAAATCACATTTTTTATCCTGTGGCATAATTCATTAAATAATTTGGTTTAAGTACAAATTCATTCTGATCAAGTGGCATGCTGATACCAACATATATAAAACATTTTTATGCTATTATGCAAAACAAAATGTAGAAAAAATGCAGTAATCTATTAACTGGAAATTAGTGCTCGTCTACTGAACAGCTCTACAACTGAGCACTCAAAGCTCTTTTACTGTACTACAAGCCTCATCCACACAGTACTGTATTTTAGTGCATTCCAACTTCTACACATACTGTACTCTCACATAGGGAGTAATTTGGGTTTCAGTATCTTGCCCAAGGACACTTTGGCATGTGGAATGAAGGAGCTGGGGATGGAACCACTAGCCTTCCATTTGGTATATGACTATCTTAACGATACTCATATCAACTGACACTGGCCCCAAACATCAAATATCTTTGTGTTTTGTTGTAGCTGTTTCAAACTAGTGCTTTATTCCACTTTTTAATCTACTATTTTTTAAATTCCCACCAAATCAAATGCCAGTAATTGGCACCCAGGATCTGATAAGAAGAGGATGTGATAAAAGGAATCACAATCAATTAAAAAAGGCAGAAAAATATGGCGAACACCAGCGGCCCATCAGTGTTTGAGCATATCATCTCGTGTGCAAAAAGGCTGTGTGAAAACGGTTCCTTCAGCTGTAATTTTAAGCTGAAATATAACTCTCCAAGGTCAACAAATCTGTTTTACCCCATTCATTTTTCTCTCTGTTCTCACACACCCATACACGCACACACACAAACACTCCAGCAGGCAATTACCAATATCTTCCAAATCTGCTGACGTGACAAAATGCAAATTTGATGTTGTTATGGTCTTTGAATAATGGCTGCTCTGAGGCTGCTGCTGTACATCTTTTGCTGCTTGCCTACAGCTTTCTTTGATTTCTTTTCATTTTCTTCTTCTTCCATTACTTTATTTTCATCCTAACACCAACATTAATTCCTTTCACTATATTCCATTTTGTTCTTTATTATGTTATATTGTTTCTTTCTTAAGCTGTTCACAGCATTCGTGTAAATATAGGTTAAGCATGTATATGAACCAATGTGTAGGAGAGGCAAGTTCATGATAGTTAGAAAGTGCTTTTGTTGGTAGAAAATTGTTGTAAAAAATCCAGGAATCTTGTACATATTTGTTTTTGTGGATAGATTTAAAAGCTGTATATGTTGATGCCTTTAAGGAAAAAAAAATCAAAAGCAACCCAGCGAACATTTCATTAAACTGACGTTGAATAACATTTTTATCTGGTCATGGTTGAAAAATATTTACAAAATGAAAGCTGAACCAACATGGTGGATGTTTCCTCCACGGTGGGAGGAAGTATTTGTTAAACGCTGTCTCAATCTGATTGTTAGACTTTTGAGCAAAAGAGTTTGTGTACAAGAACTGCGTTATACTTTTTCTTTATACATTTGAATGAAGCCAAACTGAATATGCTTGATAGCAAGAATGAGCAGGAGAATAAACAACCCCATAGGTAATTTAAGCGCATGACTAGATTTAAAAAGAAAATAACAAAGAAAAATGAATTTAATCTCTTCATCGCAATCATCTGATCTAAATTTCTTAGTTTGTAACAGACGATCTGACGCGACCTCTGTTCTGTGTGGAAACAACATCAACGTCTGCCTGTCAGTGGTTCAGTTTTTGCCGTTGTACTGTGACCAGTTTCGACTTGGGACATGATGTCAGTGTTTCATCCATGTTTGTCAGGAATTGACATACAATGTTGTTGTTTTGTTTTTTTTGCCATGCCGAGACTCATTTAGCAATGAATCACATCCTGCTACTGTGTATGTTAAAACAGAGTGGTGCACTCAGTTGGGAAATCTGGTCTCTAAAACTTTTATTCTGCTTTAGTTAAATAACGATTTAATTGATTTAACTTAAATGTGTTAGGTTTTCATAGGCCTACAGTACATTTTGTAGTACTCTGGGACACTGAGATACCAGTGTAATGGCAACCAAATAGTTGACAGTGTTATACAAAACACAGCTGTGAACTACAGTGCATCACTGACATTTAAGTAAATGGATTTTTATTATCATTTCAAGCCTGTACAGGTAATGCAGGAAACAAAATAGCATTCCTCCAGAACCATAGAAGACAGTGCAAACATAAAAAAAAGTCCAATAGAGGACATTTAAAAACAGTCAAGACAAAAAGACAATGAATGAGGGCAGTCAAGCTAAGCAGCGCTTGCCTAGTGAAATCTAAAAACATACACAATTAAATCATACCAGAGTTAAAACGTCTTACCTCTCAAACAGCATTATTTCCAATAAAGGACCTCTTATTGCATGTTTGCATTCATCATATACATTACAGCTATATTGTGGCCACAGGTGGCTGTTGTCTCTGGAAAATGGCCTGACAGAATCATTTACTATAGCTCTATAGTTTCTGTCATTTTCATGAATGTGGCCATGTCCCATGAACAAAGGGTGGAGGCTGTCAAGCTGTGAGGCCACCAGCTTTTTCTCTGTGTTTGCCCATTGTGAATAAACCTGTAGTCTTTGAGAGGAGACTGACAGGAGACACATAGCTCCTGCCACTGGCTCTGCTTTCACTGCTCTGAAATCAGTTACAGTCTGAGCAGATATGTGTGGAACCAGAGGCAGCATTAGCAAGTAAATGAGCAAATTACTCCGCAATTTATCATCTTAACGGATATGTGAGGTGTGTAGGAATTAGCAAAACTTCTAACAACTCCTTCAGCATGTTAATAAGTAATGCCTTGATGATGGAGAGAAGATGCCAACTCGTAACATGTTCGATTTATTAAAATAGCCGAGTTGAGCAGGCGCACACTCAACCAGCATTTTTGGATTAGCATGTGTGAGAAATCATTTGGTTGACCAAATGTAGTAAGTTTTGCCAATACAGCACCTTATTTATGTATTAATTTTTTAATCCTCTGTAAATATTTACAGCAACCATGTCACATAGTGACAATTCAGCTCTGCTTTTTTCTCTATAATTATTATTATTATTGTAGTTTAATAGTCTTGTAAAAATCGAGGTGTTGACCTCGATTTCTGATGTTTTCTGATCTCATTAGAAGCTGTTTTTTAGTGATACATGGTCCTATCAGGACAGCCAGGCCACAAACATATAATTTTATAGAATATGACACATTACACCAGGTTAAAAAGAATGTAAAGTATTTAAAATTAGCTCAACCCTAAACATCTGTCTCAGTAGAATTCATATTTTTTCTGAAGAATAAGGCATTCTGTATTGCATGTTCAGGACTCTGCTATACATGAAAGAATAAAAGAGAGGCAGCAAAAGATCATGAAATAAATAGTATGTGGAAATCTGGTCCATTTTGTCTTGTTGATGTGTTAAAATAAATGTTTAATATTTACTGGCCTTGAGCACTTATTTCCCAGTTTTTTGACGATACAGAAAAATAAACCTTTTCTGGACTGTAACTGGGAATTCAGACACACACACACACACACACACACACACATAAAATGATGCATACTGCTCTAATGCATTTGATGTATATTCCAAGTGAATTCATTGCACGCTGGCATCTTTCCCCTGTCAATAGTCCAGCTGGAGTCTGCATTTTTTTAATGGGAAGTGGACAAAATAACGGTAGCAGTACAAAACAAGGCTTTTACCTAAATTAGACATCGCAAATCTATTAGTTTTACTCCATGCAGAAGGCTTTGATTTTATTCTGATTTTATTTTATTTTTGGGAACATAAAAAGAGTTTTCTACTACCACTATCCCTAATCCCATATGGTTATGGAGACTTCTCTACCAGAGGCCTGGGAGTTAAAGTTCTTTGTGTACTGTTTTAGCATTTGCTACAACTGCAATCTCCTGGACAAAGACCTCTGATGTTGTACCTGGAATCTGCTGGAACCACTCTTCCAGTTTGGGGGTTACAGCTGCTAATGCGTCTGTCACCACTAGGGCCACTTCCAAAGTTACCTTCCACATCTTCTCTGATTTTTCATTCAGCCTCTGGTACTTTCTCTCTCATTATATGCTGTCACAGCTTTAATGTTGCATCTTATTACTATGTGTTGGAGTGACACAGGGGAACCTTTGCACAGCCTGGATCTTGAGTCCTTGTGGTAGATTCCTTCCTCCAAGGATCCAGTGCTCAGGGCCTCTTCTTATGCTGCCATGATCAGAGCGTCTGGCTGTCCTTTAGGCTGAGGTTTTCTAGCCAATGGAAGGATTTATTGTTGTCAG
This sequence comes from Etroplus canarensis, assembly GCA_015106775.1. NCBI lineage: Eukaryota > Metazoa > Chordata > Actinopteri > Cichliformes > Cichlidae > Etroplus > Etroplus canarensis. The sequence continues at coordinate 6,583 of VUQH01005700.1, read as the reverse complement.
CTACTATTTGCCAATGGTACACCCTATGGAGGGTCTTGGTCTTCCATGATACTCCCTTCTCCTGTTCCTTATAACTGTCAGGCATCTTCCTGATCCATACATAGTTTTATCTTGGATTGTGACTCTAACATTGCTTAGTCCTTGTCATTCTGTTGCTTGTAGAGCCTAAGTGTGCTGGACTTTGGGTGGAAAGCTCTGTGAATTGTGAGTTTTCATGTCTTGACATGAGTATCTGTCTCCTGCTGTTTATTATTCCAGCTGGGTATCTGATTACTGCTAGGAGACATGCATGGATGGCTTGGATCTTACTTGTACTGTTGAGCTGGCTTTTCAGCACTTGTCTTACCTTCTGGAGGTATTAACTTGTGACTGATCTTTCTGCATCATCATCATGGTTCCCATTGGCCCAGGTACCTCTAGCTGCCCTGTCTAGCTAGCTTGTCCTCAGACAACTCCAAAAAGCTACTGGAATAACTGTTTAGGAATTACAAGCATTTTTATACACAGCCCCCCGTTTTCAGAGGCACGAAAATAATTGGACAATTGACTGACAAGCAGTTTTATGTCCAGCTGAGGTCTCTTCCCTCATTATCCAATGGCAAATTAAGCCAGTAAAAGATCTCAGGTTCATTCCAACTGTTGAACTTGCGTTGGGTAGCTGTTTACTGGAACTCTTAATACAAGGTCCAAAAGATGTTGATAGAAGTGAAGGAGACCATTAGGCTGAAAAAAATCAAATTAAATTAGAGAGACAGCAAAAACTTTAGGAGTGGCCAGAACAACAGTCTGGCAACTTCTAAAAAAGAAGGAATGCAACGCTTAATAAAATGCAACACCAAAAGGGCTAGAAGACCATAAAACACAGTATGGCAGTATTCTTTTCTTGGTTTTCTTGGAAAACTCTTCATAACATCTAGCCAAGTTAAGAACACTCTCAAGGAGGCAGGCATATCATTGCCTAGAATCAAGAGACTCCTTCATGAATGCAAGTACACGGAGTTCACAGCATAGTGCAAATTACTGGTTCCACTCAAGAACAGGAAGCACTGATTAGACTTTACTGGAAAACATCTAAAAGAGCCTGCCCTGCTCTGGAAAATTAATTCTCTGAACAGATGAAACAAAGATGAAGTTGGACTAGAATGATGGGAAGAGACAGTATAGAGAGGGAAAGAAATAGTTCATGATTAGTAGCATACCACATTATCGATCAAAATGCTGCCGGCAATGTTTACTGATGATGTAACTGCTGATAGAAGTCACAGTATGGACTCTAAAGTGGACAGGGCTATACTCTGCTCAGCCAAAAGTTGCAAAACTGGTGGTCATAAATAGTGACACAAAGTGTACCGCAAAAACAACCCAGGAGTTTCTTAAGGGAAATAGATTAGAAATTCAGTCACCTCATCTCAAACCAGCAAAGCAGCTTTTCAGTTACTAAAGACAAAGATGAAGGCAAAGAGACCCACAAACAAGCAGCAACCGAAGACAGCTGCAGTGAAGGCCTGACAGAGCATCTCAAGGGAGGAAACACACCACTGGGTGCTGATCACGGCTTCTAGACTTTGACTTGTAATGGTTTTTTATCCAAGCATCAAAAACAGTTGTATTATTTTTCCCCTTATTATGATGTGATACTGAAGGAACAGGCCTCATGTAGCCTTTAAATTGCTTGTTATTCAATTGTCCAATTATTTTTGACCCTGGATCATAAAATGGGGGACTGTTTATAAAATGGATATAATTCCTAAACGCTGATTATAATACTTTGATAAAGTTGAATTAAAGCTAAAAGTCTGTACTGAAATCACATTTTGATTGTTTGATATAAAATGAACTGAGGTGGTGTACAGAGGCAAGGTCACAATAAATAAATACAAATATAAAGTGCCACTGTCCAAAAACTGATGGCTGTAACTGTAGCTCCCCATGTGGCTTCAGAAGTTCTAAAATTTAACTTAGCCCATTTGTTTGGCTGTATTCACCTCTCAGTGGACACAGAAGGCCTCTGTACAACTGTGTGTGTGTGTGTGTGTGTGTGTGTGTGTGTGTGTGTGTGTGTGTGTGTGTGTGAGTGCGTGTGAGTGCGTGTGAGTGCATGTGAGTGCATGTGTGTGATCAAAAGACTGTAGTTCTCTGCTATCTAACACAACACAAACATTTCACTCACCTATATATACTGCATACATATGCACTGCCAATTAGTGTAGACAATGAGGATGAGGGGTGGAGCCTGGTTTACACCACTCATACTAAATCAAGTAAATTAGATAACAGACCTGCCCTGCCCTGGCTCAATAAATATACACATAAATCAAAACTAGAATAACTCATATACTCAAGCTTCTCAGTGCGACTACAGCAGTGCTTTATCATGAGATAAGGTTGGAAAAAAACTCAGTTCGGTGATAATGTTTTCCAGAGAACTGATTGCCCAGTAGGTGGTGATTTCATATCTGTTGATGTCTAATCTGGAACTTAACCTGCTTTGGAGCGGGTACCGGAAACCCAGAGTTATCTCTGAAATTATCTGGGTAAATGCAAATCTTGCTTTGCAGTACAGGCCTCAGTCATAGACACGAGCTTGTCAGCAAAGTTGCCAAATTACCATTACAAAAAAAACCAAAAAATATTATCACTAAAATATATTCATTCATTCTTCTTCTTCCTCTTATCCAAGTTGGGGTTGCAGGGGGTGCTGGAGCCTATCCCAGCTGTCATGGGGCGAAGGGCGGGGTACAACCTGGGCAGGTTGCCAGTCTGTCGCAGAACCAATACAGAGAGACAAACAACGATTCACGAGCACAATCATACCTACGGTCGATTTCAAATCGCTAATTAACCTAACCCCCATTGCGCGTCTTTGGAGTGTGGAAGGAAGCTAGAGCATTCGGAGAAAACCCACCCAAGCATGGGGAGACCATGCAGGCTCTACACAGGGGGAGGCTAGCCAGCAGTTGGATTTGAACTTGGATTCTCTTGCTAACCACCATGCCCCCCTGCTATCCCCTATGAAGCACTATGGATAATGTGCGATTTATTCCTGGTGCTTTACTCATACAAGAGACCAAAAGTTGGGTTACGTTGGTCTCAACTGCTTTCAGAGTCTGAAGGACAATGCTACACTGCTTGAGTAGCCATAAAGTAAAAGAAATTAAAACTTGTCTCAGTAGTAATATGCAGAAAGCTCAGTTGTTTTACCAGTGCAGAATTCTAGGAATATTTTAATCTCAATAAATCATGAATGGCTTGCATCAGGTCAGCTCTGTCTCCCCTACTGTTCAGTACTTACACTTGCTTCAATAAAATATATTTAGAACAAAATTAAAATATTTGGCCTCAACAAAGACATCCTTTTTTTATTTAGAGACAAAATATTTTTTGCAGTTTTGGCCATTCTTCTTCCGATAACAGTATGCTCACTGAAGTAATTTCTCAGATCTGGGAACACTGCATACTGTAAATAATATGGGATGGACCAAAAAACATGCACCTTCAGGTGGCCAGACAGGTTAACAAGGCAGTGACTTAGCCAGATTATCCATACCACTCTATTTGAAGGTAAAGCTAAGAGCAAGCTCACCCGAAAATCTTAGTTTCTGCAGTAAAAGTTTGACTAAACAAATGGATTGTTCAAAAACTAGACAATTTCACTTGTTTTTCTCAATTCTTGATGGGTAGAATTTATCATAATTTAGCATGGCAGTCAGAGCTGTCTAAATAAGACCTTTCTTGTAACAAAATAGAACTGACCTTTGATAGATCTAGTGATGTAATGGCTGCTGTACCTGTATGTATATTGAATATTCTGACACGTAATGTATACCGTTTGGTCAGTTTCCTTCCACCTCTCTCTTCAAATGAGGTTCATATTCATTCATATTCCCATCATCTTAGACATTCTATCCCCAAAAGTCCATATGGAGATTACAATCAGAGGGTTGTCATGTTCAATTTTCAAAGCGATTTGTCCCAATTGTTATCTCTCCATTTCCTGCTTATTTCATTCACTTATGTTACTATGATCAAATGCATTCACCTGAGCTTCCTTGCTGTAGAGGATAGGCTAGGTATTTACAGCTGGTGGTTTCCATAAGGCTCACATAATTATTAAGCTTGAGAAGAAACAATGTGCAGGATGCAATATTGGGCTATATTTTTTGGGTTTGCCTGAATCCCAATAATTGCAGGTGGTTTAAGATTGCTTATGAGACAGAGGTAAACTGGTGAATGAATATTTCATGATTTGGGGAATCTAAAATTATGAGGAGAATAGTTCCACAGGCAACAAAGTAAGAAAAGAATCACTGTTTGATATGTCTAGTGATCATACAGCATCAGTGCAGACAAAAGGTCAGCACATACAAACAATTCAGGGGCCCACAGGCCAAACCTTTGGCTCCATTCAAAACTGATGTCATGTGAAAGGGCATGAACTGTGATTAGAGACTTCTAGTTGAAACATGTCTCTTAAG
>VUQH01005684.1:0-10090 GCA_015106775.1 Etroplus canarensis | reverse complement strand
ATGAGGTTGTTCCTCAGAGATAGGGCGAGGAGCTCAGTCTTTCAGGAGGAACCGTGACTCCTCCACTTTGACAGGAGCTAGCTGAGCTGGTTCAGCATCTGAAAAGGTCTCCTGGACCCCTCCTAGGTGAAGCTGAGCATCTCTGTTGCACCAGCTGTAGAAAGTGGATGGAAAATCTTGTTGTAGAACGATGTTAAAAAAAAACTAGTCCATGCATTAGTTACTTCTAGACTGCACTACCGTAACTGCTTATAATCTGGTTGTCCTAAAAGAATCTGAGCATTTCCACCACCCCATCGCAGTTTCTCATGAATCTCAGCCTACATGAAATCTTTACAAAATATAATTACCCCCTCCTCAACAAAAGACAGTAAAAACATACCCCCTAGTAATTCTCCAAAAGCTCAGTTTGAAGCTTGAAGCTTCTGCACAAATTAGCAAAGAAACATCTTACTGTAAGTTTTCTGACACATGGCAGCGGGATTTATATTAAGCTACTTAAAGGAAATTAGATTCCTCAACTCCTCTTATCTACAGCACTATAAATCTGTAATAACCAAGCTCAGCAGCCTGAAAAAATAAAATGAACCCCACATTAATCAATAAATGACTGGAAGCTTAAGTTCTGAGATGAACAGCCTACAGACTCACAGTCTACCTCATCAAACGCACCAGTTATCTATTTATATCCCATTAAATCCCCACTCTATTAGGTAAGAGTATGGTTAAATATAGACACCAGTGAATGAAATGTCTCTGTGCGCATGCAGCAGCTCAAACGGACCACGCACTTCAGCCGAAAAAAGTTTATCTGGGCAAGCTAAGACGGGAGGAAGCTGTGGTGGCCTCGGCTGAAATAAGGAGGGTCTCTACAGAGCCAGCCAGCCAGGGAAGCAAGCAGGTCGGACATCTGTAGGAAACCGGAGGCAAAATCTTTCAGGTATGGATAAAATCCTGCCCAGAAAATATGCCGAAAGGCCAGAAAGCGCAGCTGTTCGAATGCCTCTGCGTGCACGACCCGGAAGCTTCTGCTTCACCGCTTCACCGCAAACACAAGAGAAAGCTGGACGGTACAACCGGGCAAAGGAGGCCCGAGGCTAATCCGAACACTGGGGGAGTCGGAGTGAACGAGTAACCTGGCTAAAAGTAAAAAAAAAAAAAAAATGCAGTTACAAGTCCTGTATGAAGAGATATCCAGCTGAGCCAGAGAATGGTCGGAACAAAACAAGTTGCAGGCGAGACAAGCGGGAAAACCAAGAGCTGGATGCAAGTTAATGACGCTCTAAAAACCCCACAGGCGAGCGAAAACAGAATACTGTGCGAGCGGAGCGAGGAGAGCAGCCTGCTTTCTGACAACATTTATTCATCCAACATCTGTCAGTGATGTGAAAAATGACAAACACCTTACATTACTGCTCACCAGTTTCCTTATAAACTGAATGATGAAAAGTCCACCCTCACTGCTTCCACAGGAATTACTGAAATACACTCAACTGACTGATCATCAGCCACTGTGTTCTGGCAGTTTCCTGGTGTGGATCACTCAGGTGTGTGTTAAGCCGCAATCTTCACAGGCGTGGACGTGTCAGTAAGGTCTATCCAAGGTCAGACCGTGCAATGCTCAGACAAACTGCATAAAACCCAATCGCTACAGCTCAGACACTACACACAACAGTATGATTAGAAAAAGGCTGAACAAGTACGGCTGGTTTGGAAGGGTTGCCAGGTGAAAACCTCATCTCTCTAGAAAGAGCGTGGCAGCACAGCTTAGGTTTGCAGCAAACCAATAGAATGGCTGAATGGAATGGGTCATTCCATATTCCACCATCAGCTGTGTGACCAATGACACTTCTCCTTCTGGCACTCTGATGGGCCAGTCTGGGCACAGAAATTTCGATGCTTCCAACTTTGTGGGAACAGTGCGGAGAAGGCACTTTTCTGTTCCAGCATGACTGGGCCCCAGTGCACAAAGCAAGCTCATACAGGTATAGTTGGATGAGTTTGGTGCTGAAGAACTTGACTGGCCCACACAAAGCCCTGACCTCAACCTCCTGAACTAGAGCAGAGATTGTGAGCCAGGCCCTCTCATCCACCATCAGTGTCTGACCTCACAAATGCTCCTCTGGATAAATGGGCAAAAATTCCCACAGACACTCCAGCATCTTGTAGAAAGACTTCCCAGAAGAGTGGAAGCTGTTCTAGCTGGAAAGGGGGACCAACTCCATATTAATGCCTCTGGATTTAGAACAGGAGATCACACAAGCTTCTGTAGGTGTGACGTATAGGCTGCACAATACTTTTTCTATATAGGGCTACAAAGAAACCTCTGTCCCAAGTCAGACTTGACGCTTGCCATATGTTTCCCCCTCTACTCTTGGTCTTTTGCTTCTCATAAGTCATCTTCGGACTAAAGATCCCAAGCTACCCGGGGCTGTCAGTGAGTCACTAAAATGACCTCATGTTAAGAAATGTCAAACTGTCCCTGGAGAGCCGGCTGTGGGAGTTTGAGACAAGTTGAGCAGCAGGGGAACAGAGCAACCTGAGTGTGTGCACACTGTTCCAGACCAGAAGACGCCTCCATCCTCACTGTTTGATTTGTCACCTTTCGTAACCGCGGGCCTATGTGATCAATTGGATCGTCTGGACTGTAGTGAATTATGCCCGCTGGTTAAATGCTCCAGGGATCGATGACATAATGACTTGCCTGAGTCTATGTGCTCTGGAGTCTTTGGAGTCATTTCCTCCCTCCTATTGAGTGGCGTGTACTGTAACGAGAGACCTCCCTCCCTCCCAGCAGATAGTCCCTACACTTCCCAGACAGGCGATGCAAAAAGAAAATAGACTCATCAATCTCCACTTAATGCCGAAAACTTGATGAGAAAACATTTTGGGAACACTGAGCTGAAATGTAACGGTTGCCGTCCTGAGGTGAAAATGACCCGAATTCATCACTGCAAGTATCTACTCACAGAAAAACCCCGCAGCACTCCGAGTCAGGCCAGACCGCCATTGTCAATAAATGCTGCGAGGTTTTAGAAAAAGCTAATTTAAGCCTATACAAAGTCCAGAAGAGGGTGATTTATCTCAGCGCTGAGCTAGTGGAGCGTTCAGAGAGGAGAACAGCAACCAGAGAGTACATGAAGCCATAAAGAGAGCAGTTTGGCAGCATCTCGTCTACCTTCTCATCATTCACTGCGTTCGAATGCTTGTTTCATTTTGCAATGAGACGATAGACCCTTTTAGGCATTTAAAACTAACTCAGCACCTTGGAGAAGCATTTTAGGGTGATTTCGGAGGACCGGAAGCTCACCCTGGCTGATTTTTTTCAATGCATTTACCTTTTTAGCTGTTTGCATCAAACTGTAAAAGCAGGATTTTGGACTTTGGTCCATTTTTAAGATCTTAGCAGCCACAGCAGAGCGCTGGCTGATAACAAATGACCGGGCATGAGTGAAGCAGATCGCTCACTCCAAACTCGTCACATACTGACGCTTGCAAAGGACCTGCTGGCATCATAAGGGTAAGTATCCTCGTGAGGCAACGCACCCTGTTGTAGTGTTCAATGCTACACACAGTCACAGGTCAGGGTTTCCCTCTCTTTACAACAACAGCACCAAAACACCTGGAAGTCCCTTAGAAATAATCAAATGTTAAGCATTAATAAACCACACGTTGTCTTGCTGACATTTCTGTTTATGCGTGAGTTAAAGAGTTTAAGTTTAAGGTAGGTAGCCAGGGCGGAGCAGTGCTGCCTCACAGCAAGAAGCTCCCAGGTTCAAATCCAACAGAGTCTGAATGTTCTCACTGTGCATGCTAGAGTTCACTGGTGATTCTAAATTGGCCGCAGGCGTGAATTTGAGCACGAATGGTTGTCTGTCTCTCTACGTCGGTCCTGCAACAGACTCGGGGCTTGTCCAGGGTGTAGCCCTCCTCTCAGCTGCAGCTTCCTGTGTCACTGAACTGGATGGATGGATGGATGGATGGATGGATGGATGGATGGATGATCAACCTTTATCTTGACCTGGAAGTGAACTCTTGAGATGAAGAAGCTGTTTTGTGAGCGTGTCCTGGGCTGACAGACAGCATTTCCCTAGCATGTTTTTCCAATGACAGGAGAAACCAGAGACCGTGGAAAAAACCTGCGCAAGCACAAGGAGAACACGCACCCCTACACAGAAGGGTCCTACGTGGGTTTGAACGCAGGACCCTCTTGCTGTGAGGCAACAGTGCTGACCACTGATCCACCGTGCTGCCTATGGATGGATGGCTGGGTCATAATCAGTCTTCAAAGTACAGGACTCATGACCTTTATTTACTGTAAGTAACCAATAAATGTTGCGTGCTTAAACAAAACTAGTGAACGTGAAAGTAAATCCTAAGTCCTAAAACATGGCCGCGCTTCCAGCCTTCTCATGCGGACCTTGTTGCTCTTCAAAAGACGACCCTTGTCTTTCAGCGTCCAACATCACCGTGGATGTCGGCACCAAGGACACCTCATGTATATATCGGTGAGGCCCAGTTGCAGGCAAAAATGAGCATTTTTACAGCCTGGGAAAAAAATGTATTTTTGTTCTCTATAGACGACAGCTGGGATGGGCTCCAGCACCCCCCGCAACCCTGATCTGGATAAGCGGAAGATAATGAATGAATGAATGAATGAATGTTCTCTATAGACAATATGACCCTTAATGACAACTGTGCAGGGATCAGTTTTTGGCCGTTAGGAGTATTTCTGTTGCTCTTTACTTGCTGTGTGTACACCCTATCCAGGAAATCTGTGCTTCAGTTTCCATGAATGAAATTCTTATATTCTGTAAGTCTGTTACGTAGCACTAATTAGCAGGTATCTGTGTCTGTGTGCTGCACCTTCACTGTCTAGGGGTACAGCTTGCAAGTAAGCTTACTACCAAATACACTCACTTCTGGTTAAAAAACAGAACAGCAAAACCATGTGTTTGGCCACGACAGTGGCCAACAGTGGCAACAACTCAATACATTTAGACATACGGTATAGCTGTGCCAGATGGGCTGGTCTGAGGATTTCAGAAGCTGCTCATCTACCAGGATTTTCCTCCACAAGCATCTCTGAGGTGCTTCCAGCTGATAGGAAGGCAACAAGAACTCAAGTAACCACCAACCAAGGTATGCAGAAGAGCATGTCAGCAGCAGAAGAGCACAGTTCAAACAGACTCAGTAGAATTGGACAGTAAAAGTTGGAAAAACGTTGCCTGATGAGTCTCGATTTCTGCTGCAACACTCAGATGGTAGGGTCAGAACTTGGTGTGCCTGCCATGAAAGCATGGATCCATCCTGCCTTGTATCAGAGGTTCATGCTGCTGCTGGTATAGTAGTGTGGGGAATAATATCTTGGCACAGCTTTGGCCTCCTAAACCCCATGGCCTACCTGAGTATTGCTGCTAACCATTTCTCTCCCTTTGTGACCTCAGTGCACCCATCTTCTGCTGGCTGCTTCCAGCAGGATAACGCACCACGTCTCTAAGCTCAAATCATCTCAGACTGTTTTGTTGAACACGACACTAATTTCACTGTCCTCAGATGTCCTCCACAGTTAGCAGCTCTCAGTCTAATGGAGCACCTTTGGGATGTGGTGAAACGAGAGATTCTCATCACAGACGTCCAGCCGACAAACCCGCAGCAACTGTGTGACGTTATCGTGTCAATATGGAGCAAAATCTCTGAGAAAAGTTGCCACCACTTTGTTGAATTTGTGTTACAAAGAATTAAAAAGTGGTACTTCCCCGGTGTGCCTAATGAAGTGTGCATAGTTGTAGAGTTTTAATGGTAACCAACGGGCTTGGAGCTAAGGTACAAGCCAGCACTAGCAGAACGGTGCAGCCTTAAGTAAGTCTATTACAGAGCTTGACAGAAATTGAGTAATACAGTAAGACCCATTTAAAACACATTTAAACAAAAAGGGCGACTCAAAGCAGCTTTACAGTTGACCAGATAAAAGCGCAGCTCTCCTGATTTAAACTTTATACCTCAGTGGGATCTCTAGGTAATTGTGTGTGTGTGTGTTGAGTTGACCCCCTACCACCAGCTGCTGTCAGAATCAGATTTCAGTTTTGGTGAGTGGCAGACAGCTTCAGACTGGACAAGCTCTACCGAGCTCAGCATAATGAAATCACACATGTTTAAAACATGCTGGCTGGGAGGACTTACTGCAGTGCTGAAGAGCAGGGCAGCGAGAAGAAGAGTGAAAACTTTTCCACCCAATTCTCTTTTTGTTCCCTGAACTTGTACAGCAAGAACACATCTAGTCGTAAAATACTCCTGTCACGGACCCCTGGATGTCAGTCGTCAGTTATAACAAAATGAAGAGTTTGCAGCCTTAACATGATCACTGGGGTGTCACTAACACACTAATATATATAATCATGCAAACAATATTTTTTATATAGCTAAATCACTATAAAGACTTCAACACATGTGCTTTAAGTAATTCCTGACTAAGGTTTTCTTTTCTACAAATCTGCTTCCTCACCTTCCATAAACGTCCACTTAAATAAGGCTCAAAAATGCCCATTAAAATAAAAGATGTATGCAGATTTTCATCTAACTTACAACAACAATCGTTCATGAACGAACAACCTTACAGGACAAGGTAATGGAAACCCTGGTCACTCACACATGCACAAAAATTCTGACAGTGCTTCCGTAGGAATTCAGGGGGTGGGTAGCAGCCAGGTGCTGCTAAACAAATGCACTGATTAACTGATCATCGCTCACTGTGTCTTGGCAGTTTGCTGCTCTGGAGCGTTCAGGCGTGTGTTAACACAAAGTCGCAATCTTCTCAGGAGTGGACATCCAAGCCCAGCCCCAAGTCCGATGCTCAGAGAAACTGCAAAAAAAAACCTGCATCTCCAGTTCTACAGCCCTCAGTCAGCATATTAAAGGTTAAAGTTCATGACAGGACAGTTAGAAAACACAGTCCCACAGTTAAAACGGACTCATGCAACAGGACAATGATGCCAAGCACAGCAGCAAATCTCCAACAGAATGACTGAAAAAGGAAAGAATCAAAGTGTCGCAATGGCCCAGTCACAGTCCGGACCTCAACCCCACTGAAAAGTCGCATTAAGACCATACATTTTAGCAGACCTGCCTACACAAAGCAACTTTATTCAAGTCACAATTTCTGAATGCATAATTAGACCAAGACTTATGTTTAGCAGACAAGATCGCAAGATCACAGCATCTGGTCTCGTGGTGGCCCGGTGCTTTCCAGATTTGGATTCCTATGGTTCACAGCATTACCGTTCACGTGCTAAACCCTCCTGTAGGGGCCTGAAAGTTAACTTTTCAAGCTCTTGAAACTTCCAGCAGTTCCTATTATATAGCACCAGTTCACAAGTGTCACCTGAAGGTGCTTCGCACTGTAAGGTAAAGACCCCACAATATTAGAGAGAAACCCCCAAACAATCAGACCACCCCCTATGAGCAGCACTTGGCGACTGTGGGAAGAACAAACTCCCTTCAACAGGAAGAGACCTCCAGCAGAACCAGGCTCGGGGAGGGGGTGAGAGGAAAGAGAGACAGGAGAGCAGACACAGACCACGCAGTGATACTTTGAATGAAAGGTTATCTAAGGTAAATCTTAGATTTGAATTCTGGTGATTTTGTTGTTGCTCCACCGCTCAGCCCCCTGCAGGGCGTTGAGGTATGGACCAAAATATTAAACAGGCGCATTAAAAAAAATGTAGCTGGCCTGTGAAGAGCAGGGGGAAAGAGACACACCAATAAAGACAGAGGAGGTAATGGAGCGACCAGGGGTCACAGGTCGCCACCCAACCCTCACAGGAGAATAAAAATGAGGCTGAGATAAATCACCGCTGGCTGGAGGTCTGACACCAGCCACCCCCCTCCAGATGGCCAGCGCACCTCCAACAAACTCCTCATCTACTGTAAGACAGCAGGCACGCACCACGCTCATGACACAACCTTGAAAATCCAGAGGAAAAAAAAACCAAAACTGTATTTTGGGCGGCGAAGGATTTCAAACTTCCAGAGAAAAGCCCCGAGGTGAGCAGTATGTGGGCTGGCGGGACGGCGGGACGGCGGCCAGCTCCGCCAGCAGCACATCGAAATTTTGACGTGCCAATGAAAGATTAATCAACATGATTTTACCATGTGTGTGAACAAACGCAGTAAATAATGCACGTTAGTTACGGTGAACACGCCGTGCTCTCCTGCAGTTGCAGGAGAACAGAGTGAACTCATTCGCTCGATCAGAACGAGAGTTTTACTAACAAAGACTGACCTACTTTCACTTTGCTGCACGTGTGTGATGAGCACGGTGCTGATTCCAGGCAAAAAAACGAAGAAACGGACAGCAGCTGGAGCACATGCTGGGCCTTAAAATCTGACAAACCAACCTGAACAACTCAAACAGAGAAAATGAGACAGAAAATTATGATTTTGTTAGGAGCCGGAGCTCTAAATGGAAACGTGGTTCTCTGTAAGAACGCTTTGTAACATCATGTTTCAGTTTAAAGGAGGAGCCAAATGTGCAACGCTGCAGTTCCTTTAATCTCCACACGAGGCTGACTCCAAAAGTGAGTCAGTCCCCACAGACTCCCATGTTAAAAGGTCCAACATGGATGGACGGACGGATCCAACCAGCTTATTGCACATTTTTATTTATTACATTTCCCTCTAACAGATTTGATTTTTAACTGTATTGCACAGGCTATAGGTCAGATTAGAGGTGGAAAACATTTGGAAATGATTTCCCGTGGTCTCATTTTTTACATCAGAAACACCTGGCATTTTAACAGGCGTGTGTTCACTTCCTATATCCACTGTAGGCGCTCCGACACAGACTGACGGGGAAGCATGGGACACGCAAGCAAAAGGTGAGGAAGGCACAAAGAAACGTGAATAAAAACTGATGAGACCGACCGTGACGTTGACGTGATCGTGTTACTGAATTGACCTCGTCCACGAGCCGCATCTGCATGGAAGAATTTCTAAACTTGCGTGCGCCAGAGAGAACGATGATAAATGACGTTGCGCGAGTGGAAACTCAGGCTGGCAGGGTTCACAAACAGAACTGTTTGTGCTTATAAGCAGCTGATGAATGAGGCCCGAGAAATCAGAAGTGATGCCGCAGAGACAGGCAGAGACAGAGACGTATTCTTCTTTCTTGTCAAAACTAGACGCCTACATTGGCTGCGGTGCAATTTGACGGCAGACGGTTTGGCCTGAGATGAAGTGTGCGTTGCTACAGAGGTCTGTAAGGCTCGACTCTTTCCACCTCCACAGCCGCACACTTTTTTTCTGCTTTTCAAACTTGTAGGCTAGGGGTGCTGCCTAACAGTCCAACCACGTAACAAAACTGCAACGTGCAAGGATCCAATCCTACAGTGCACTGCATGTTATATAGTCCTTCTGCTAATCCCGTGTATTCTCCCCAAGGGGTCGTCACAGCAGATTAATCTGTATTGGTAATTTGGCAGAGGTTTTACACTGGACGCCTTTCCTGACGTAACCCTCCATGGTGAGAGGGGCTTGTGTCCCCACCTGGAATCGAACCAGGGACGTCTGGCTTGTAAGGTGAACGTGTAAACCTCTACACTAAGGGAGCTGTAAGTGGAAACATTTAGGAACTACAGCAACTCGGCCACCAAACGGGCGAGCGTGTAAAGTTACAGAGCGCGGTTGCTGAGTGCTGAGGTACACAGTGTGTAAAAGCTGCCTTCAAACCTCATTAACATCAGCACCAAAGCTGCGCGGTACAGGTTTCCATGTTTGAGCAGCTGCAGACTTACATCAGCAAGCATAATGCCAAGGATCAGATGGAGTGGTGTAAAGCACTGGACCCTGGAGCAGTGGAAATGTGTTCTGCAAAGTGACAGATCATGCCTCTCTGGCAGTCCGATGGACCAGTCTGGGTTTGGTGAATGCCAGGAGACTGTTGCCAGCTTGGCTGTAAATTTGGGTTGAGGAGGGATAATGCTATGGGGTTGTTTTTCTGGGGTTGGCCTGGGCCTCCTAGTTTCAGTGAAGGGAAATCTTAATGCTTCAGCTTACCAATACATTTTGGACAATTCTGCGCGTCCAACTTTGT
>VUQH01005682.1:0-10656 GCA_015106775.1 Etroplus canarensis | reverse complement strand
CTATGGTCATGAACTTTGGGTAATGACCGAAAGAATGAGATCGCGAATACAAGCGGCTGAAATGAGCTTTCTCTGCAGGATTGCTGGGCTCACTCTTAGAAATAGGGTGAGGAACTCAGTCATCCGGGAAGGGCTCAGAGTAGAGCCACTGCTCCTCCACATCGAAAGGAGCCAACTGAGGTGGTTCGGGCATCTGATCAGGATGCCCCCTGGACGCCTCTCACTGGAGGTGTTTCGGGCACGTCCCTCTGGGAGGAGACCCCGGGGAAGACCCAGGACACGCTGGAGAGACTATGTCTCCCAGCTGGCCTGGGAGCGCCTTGGTGTCCCCCTGAAGAGTTGGAGGAGGTACCTGGGGAGAGGAAAGTCTGGGCTTCTCTGCTCGAACTGCTGCCCCCGCGACCCGGACCCCCGGAAAAGCGGTAGACAACGAGACGAGATAAAACAATATGCTATGACATATAGTAACATGGCAATGGGAAAACACATTAAAAGAAAGCACAAACAGAATTATGAAATCATCAGTGAAAGCCAAATTGAGACAACTCAACACAATTTTTTAACTGGGAAATATAATGTGAGTACTTTTGACTGTACAAAGATGGACACAGCCAGTGTGTCCTCTTTTTTCCTCCCTGAAAATAAGTCAGGAACCGCAGTGGCCCTATATACTCTGAAGCCTGTTAGAATATGTACTGTATGTTTCATTACACCAATGTAATGTTAATAAAATAATAATGAAATTCAATTATTTAATTTCAAAGCCTAAATATATAACTACAGTGTATATAAGAATATTGTATTTTTTTATGTAATTTATATGACCAGTATTTTGAGTCAAATATTTTCCTCTTGCAGACACAGATGAGGCAATCATACATAACACTACAAATGGTAAATGCTATTTTAACATGCCATAATTCACTTTCACTTAGCTCAATTCTGTCAGGTGTGCCATTTAACATCAATAAGCCTATTTAATTAACACAATCAGAGACAGGTTTTTAAAAGGAGTTGGAAAAACCCCTGGGTTCCCCCATCAGGAGACACTGAACCCTCTGTTCTCCCTCCAGAGGAGGGAGGAGAGTTGGGTACCTGGAGGGATGCACATGATGGCTAAGGTGAAACCACTGCACCAGGCTCTGTGCAAGGTTCTTGTGGTGGTTGTTGGCCAGGACCCTACACCTGCCTCCACTCTCACTCCAACGACCATGCCTTAACCCTTGGATGAACTAGCTTGGGATGAAGGCAGGTGGAAAGACTGAGTTGTCTGATAGGTGGCGAGGCCCAGACTAAGCTCGAGGCTTGGGGCGCCTAGAGGGAAAACCTCAGAAGACCTCCATGCAGGATATGGTGTTGTAACAGCGGAAGGACTACTTCTGTCGCCATTCCCCTGCCTGCTAGCTGACTGCGTCAGACTGGCGACCTTTCCAGGATGTACCCTGCCTCTCACCCGATGACAGCTGAGATAAGTGTTATATATGTCTGCTCCATCAGTTTCAAAGCCAAATCATGCGCATAAAACTTCTTCAGAGACACCTCCATAGCAAGACTTTATAACTGCAAAATGTCACAGACAGAAGACCTGGTGCATAACTGCAACTCAACAAGCTGAAATAAGAAGCTGCAGAACTTAATTTTGTGGAGAAATCTGATGTAGATGATTAGCATGTGTGCATGTGGAGGAATCTTTCTGGGAACTGTTTTGTTTTGTTTTTGTGTTTGTTTTTTGCAAAGCTGCTATAAAATCTGACACTGAATATGTTTAATTTGTTATTTAAGTAGCTCACAGTAGTTTTTACGCTGAAGCAGCAGTGTTTCATGGGATATAGAAAAGTTGGAACAGTGCAGGATCCTGATCATCCCCACCTACACAATGTCAGCACCTTGCAAGCGCTGGAAGTACAAATTTCATTGTTTGTGCTGCAGACTGTTTCAAAAAGTGTTGCAAAAATCCCCACCAGGAATAAAAATAATATATCACTGACAATGACATGCATGATATGTAAACTGGAGGGGGGAAATCCCCGGCATCCCCCCTGGCAAATCGCATCCTTGACATAGCCATTGTGATTTCACCCTGGGGTTTGTGGACCCACACTTTAAAGGTATGAATTCAGCATTATAACCATTGACAACTTGCTTTTTCCTCTAAATAGAGGGTTGGATTTGAATGAGAAACCAAAGGCACTGCATGCTCATATGGCCTCACAAGTGATAGCTACACTCTAAAAAACACCCTGCTCCATTGTCTGTTTTACTGTAAATGTGAGCTCAATTTAGTGATTTACACAGTTTCCCTCCATGCGAAAGGTCCCTGGTTTGATTCCAGGTGGGGACACAAGTCCAATCTCACCATGGAGAGTTGCATCAGGAAGGGCATCCAGTATAAAAATTCTACCAAATTGCCAATGCGGATTAATTGGCTATGGCAACCCCTTGGGGAGAAAATAAAGGAGCAGCCGAAGGTACATTTTACAAAGCTGTTACTGAGGCTATAGACCAAAGGAAAAATGGGGTTATTTCTCATAGTTACATACAGTCTGAAGTTTTCCACTCTGAGGAGTTGGCCCCTGCTGGCCATTGAAAAGAGTGTCATTCTGACGCACTTCTGTATTAGCTTCACTTTTAAGACCTGTCGGCTACATCCATCTTTTCTATAAAGCCAGTTTGCAGGTTACAACTGGAGCTCATTTAGCTATTAGCAGTTCTTTTTTTAAGTTGACCAAAGAATGCACACACAGGTACAACTGGATTGCTTTGACATCTGAGAAAACAAGTGGAGGCAAGTTCTAAAATTATAACGTGTTGGGTTTTTTTCATGATTTTTAAGTGGACTTGTTTATTTGCACTGCACATAACAGTGCAGAAATAATCATATCCTCAGGAAGTGTAAGGTGTACTGAATCTAAAATATTTTGGCTGTGTTCATATTTTACTGAGTGGCAAAGATGCAGTCATGTAAGTAACAGGAACATTGATTTTAATGAAATTTCAGCACATGTCAATAGATGGTTTCATATTTACAGTATTATAATTTTAATGATATAACACAAATAAGGCATTTCAAGTTTTGAAAATGTTTAACTGGTATCACATTTTCAGTGAATCAGTGAGTTTTAGGGTAGCCGACAGGTTACCAAATTTAATTGGCAAAGCAGTTTAAGAGGTGATCAAAGGCATACAAGTACCATACAAACAAATGGCAGAATGTATCAAGACACACAAGCAGTATTTGTAAAACATTTCCCTCATAATGCATGTTTCATTTTAACATCATATACTTGAACTCATCAAACTTTGGCTCTTTTGTGGGGAAGAGGAGGGAAGATTCACCACCACCATAAATAGTTCATGTACACAAGGAAGGACAAACAATTTATGTACAATGTTTTTCCTCTAACAATATTAAAAGGAGTGAAGAAAATCCTGAGGGCTGTCAGCGACTATACTTGCTCATCCCGTGTCCTTTGATATATTCCGCTCCTGTTTGGTGCTTCGTAGTAGACATCTGTCTTACTGATGTCTGCGGAGGGATGTCAGATTCTCTCCAGATATTAATCCAAATGCACAGACAGTCTCGTTCTGTCTCAGAGTTGGAAAAAAATGGGGAAAATGTATTCATTACAAGGTTATGATGAAGTCTCCTGCAGGCAGCTTGGAGCATCAGTATTTTCAGGAGCCTTGAGCAGGATGTGCTTTATATATTCTACATCTTTTTACACTTTAATTTGAGAAGTGTTTGCATTTCTTCAAGCAACAATAGGTTCATTGTCTCTGCGATAATTGGTCCTGTGACAGTGCTGAAATGAGAAGGAAAGGCATATTTAGAATGATACTTATTCAGAGTTAATATCACAGAAGTAAATAGAAATGTCTGTTTTGTTCTTCACTTAGCTCAGCAACTAAGACAGTTGAGAGAAATTAATTAGTACACCAGATTCCCAGTGAGCTGACCTGCAAATTATCCTTTGCACCCGAGGTGTTCCCTTGCATCCTTTCTGGAAAAATGTTAATATGTTGATGTTGTGTATGGCTGAGTGTTCTGACAACAAAAGGAAGGAAGAAATGAAGGGGTTAGACTGTGTTGTTCACAAGCCAATTTGCACTGAAATGCAATCCTAATAACTTTCTCTGTTTTGGTGATGCCACGTTGCGTGTCACTACACTCTATACTTTTCTTTCACAGTTCTGCTATAATATCTTGAGTCCCGCGGTCAAGAGAGGTTATCTTACCCTCGTGGTTTTGATCTTGTTCCCCGCATAGCACATCCAGCCTGAGTTGTCAGGGAGCGTCTTGCATTCCTCCCCCTCCAGGCAAGGCTCCATCTCACACCACCACTTCCCAATTACTATGGATGCTACAGGCAACAAAGACAAGAGAAAGGTATCTTTCACCTTAAAAAGTGCAAAGCCAGAAAACACAGCTTGGCAGTTTAGCAATTTTCGGGGGAGTTGTCTAATTCTAATTATCAAATGTGTCACGTCAAAAGTGTCAGTAGGTAACTTGGCTGGATCTGTTCCATGCATATGCTTTACATTGTGTTTTTTTGTGTAAAACTGCTGCTTTACATTGTATATATGTTAAAATGTGCCTTTTTTATCAGATGCAGTTATACATTAATACAGGGGGTGGAACTGAGGCTTTTCATTGAATGTGGGGATTGGTAGGTGTGACTGGGACTTGACTTTAATGCACACCATATCTCTGCCATCAGAGGGGAAAATTGCCTTAAATACAGGGTAAGTAGACAGTAAATGGTTTGTAATGTGTGACAGAGGAAAAGAATGTGTCAGAGCTGACATTGAGAGACCTCAAATATCCCTCAGTCTGCTCAGATATTGCAGTAATATTTGCAAAAGAATTTAAGATAAAAGCTGCAGGTGAGAGGTTTCCTCAAGCCAATATGTGTTTTAGTTGTGTTCAGACCGCAGCATGGAATTCATTACTTACAAGGCATTGAGCTTGTGTAGGAGTCATTTGTCAAAGCATGTGTAAAACCTTCATGAAATATCTACAAGGTACATATTTAATCAACACTGAACTTGTCTGTGTCTCCTTGCCTTATTTTATTTTTTCATTTCTGTATTCTCCCCTTAGGTGTGCTGCATTCAGATGTATTTGACTGTCTGGTGTTGGAGTAAAGCTTACCCCTGCAGACTCTTGTGCTGCCTGTCAGTAACAGAATTTGGATGTGATGTTATCCCAGGTAATGTTAATCTTATTTGGGACAAGAAATTGCATGGGTGACTTCAGTCTTTTAGGAGATTTGAACAAATCTCTGTATCTTTACAAAACATATTTCAGGTGTAAAACAGAACATGCTTGGTAGAATTAAAAATGAATAAAAAAGGGCAGCATTCCTTTTCTTGCAAAGCAGCCACACACAGAAAAATACCTTTACCTCGTGCGAACATAGCGATGCTGATATTGTAGACTGACTTGATATTCTACTGCTTCTTTGACTGCAAAAATACTCACCGTCAACACATGAAGGCCTGTTTCTGGTGGTTCCAGCCACCTTCCCTGGCAGACAAGAACACTTGACTGTCTGTGACCGCTCCTCAATACGATTCTTATTGCAGCATCTGTGAGCAGCAATTACTTCACATGTGCCCCCCTCTGATAAGGAAAAAACAACAGACTACATGAAGTCAGCATCTTAGGAGTAATCATGTCAAGCTACATTTGCTTTCTGAGCACTTGACTGGAAAGTTACTAATTTATTTGAGCTCAGTGCTAAAATTTTCGGCATTGCTTCATTTTTGGAGAAAATAATGTTCATTTTGCTGCTCTATATTCAATTGATTATGCTCAATTATGTTCAAGTGCATTTTCAAGAATAAAAGGATTTTCAGGGGGCAGTTTCTCATTGCAAGAATTATCTCCTTTTGTTCTTTTAACCCATTTTAAACCTAAGGATGTTACCGAACAGGGCTTCTGAAGATGTCATCTTGTCTAGATATCGAGATATCTACACTAAGTACTACTTAGAAGCTTAGTGTTAGCAATCATTCATAAAAATGGGTGATTGTTTACTTCTGCATGAATGGTTTAAGTATATGTAAGTAATCATGCAGTACTCATACTTAAAAAGGGTTGAGAGCAAATTATTATTTCTAGTAAGTATTCTAATACTGTAGAATTGTATTGAAGTAAAATGTCTGAAGGCTCTCCAACCAACAAACGACATATTCATGTTTCTGCTCATAACTTTGAATGCTTTAAAAATGTACCTTAAGGTGATTTGTCTTGTGTTTAATCTACAATGTCCATATTCATGAATTGTTTGTTTCATGCAGGAAAACAACAGGAAAACATCACACAAGTTTGCCGTAAACCAGAATAATTATTCCTGTGCTTTACACTCTTTGAACAAGCGAGGCCCCTGCAGCTTGACGAATGTAAAATGATGATGAAGAGATGTGTGAGAGCGGGCAGAAAAAAGACATCTATTAGCAGGAGAAGAGGCCTGCTTCAGGGTTATCATGAATATGAACACTGCATCCACCATGCAATTATCACCAAACTACTGACTTTGCCCTGAAGGATGAGAGGACTGGACCAAATGGACATGACCCACCTCAGCCACTGGCCTCTCCCACCCACTGCGCTCAAACTCTCCAACATATGAGAGCTGTGCAGCAAAGGACCATCTGACAATTACACCCGTCAACATGACACAAGATCAAGGAGGTTGTAGAGAGAAAGAGCCGTGAGAGGGGAAAAGTATCTGGTACATTGCCAGCAACGTGATTTGAAGTAATGTTTGACAATGAGCTGTGGGTTTCTGAAATGTGTCATGGATAGATTTGCATATATTGCTCTACTACATTTGAATATTTTGGTTAGTGAGGTCTTCTTGATTCAAGCAGTCTTCTTAGAAGCCTTGCGCTCTATCTCAGCAGAAAACCTGTTGTAGTTAGAGCAGCAGACATCACTGAATCACTGCCATCAAAGTAATCATAAATTAATGAAAAAGCCAAGCGGTGGTTTTAGTTGGGAGTAGATACAAGGACATTTTATTTATTAGTAATTATCACCTTTTTTTGCAAGTCATCCTATGACATATTGAATACATGCTAATATTATCTAAGTTGTAATCATTTAATTTCACACAACAAATGAATCTGAAACAGTTTAAGTAATATTCACCCTTTAATTTGTTTATCAAGAAAAAAAGCCAAATATTTGCTTGTTTTTGGTGACACATGTACATAATTTCCCAAACTGATAATGGAAAATTATCACATTTTTTCTGTTTGATATTTAGTACATAATTCTTTGTTCATTAGTTAAAGCAAACTATAAGAAAATGGTTCAGTCCACATTTTGAAGAAATGTGATTTAAGTTACTTTGAACATGGCATGGTTGTTCGTTCCAGATGTGCTAGCCTGAGTATTTCAGAAACTACTGATCTACTGAGATTTTCCTTCAGAGAATGGCCCAAAAAAGAGTAAATATCCAGTGAGCAGCAGTTCTCAGGGCAACAAAAGTCTTGTTGATGCCAGAGGTCAGAGGACAATTGCCAGACTGCTTGGAAACAGTAACTCAAATAACCACTCCTTACAACCAATGTATGCTGAAGAACGTCTCTGAATGGAAAACACATTGAAACTTTAAGCAGATGGGCTAGATCACACCAGGTGCCACTCCTGTCAGTTCAGAACAGCAAACTAAGGGTACAGTTTCACACAGGCTCACCAAAATTGGACAATAGATGATTTGAAAAATGCTGCCTGGTCTGATGAGTCTCAGGAATGTTTCCAGCACATTTTTGCATTTATGACATGAAAAATTAAGGCAGTTCTGAAGGCAAAAGGGAGTCCAAAACAGTATTAGAAAAATGTACCTAACAATTCAGCCAGAGAGTGCAAATCTGTAGGTTTGTGTACAATTATGATTAGAGCTACTGTACTAACAGTATAGTACAGCACAGTAACTTTAACTAAAAGGGACCTTGAGTCTGCACATTGCATTCTCAATAAATTGATTATTAGTTACACTGAAGGTTTAAAATAGTTTGAAAAGGCTTCATTAAGATCATTATATTTATGTTTAAATATACTGTAGTCTGTAAACCTCAAAATGCTAAATGGGAGTGGTAGGGTGTTCATGCAGTGACATTTAGCTCTGAACTAGAAAGTACTGTTACCGTAAGTATGTATTCAAACTCAGTTTTTAAATAGAAAACATACATTCATAAGGCAGCTTAAGTAAAACAGAAATAAGATAAAACTTGTGAGCCATGATCTGAGTTCCAGCAGGGATTAATCAACATGCCCCACATGCCCTGCTGGGTGGAAACAGATCATGGAGCTTCTCACTTTAATTCTATTATTTTTACCTCATTGCATTAGGAGTTATCATTATCTTTTCCAAGTATGTAAAACCCCAGAAAGTCAGATTGGGATAAACTTAATTGAAATTGATTCAGGATTCAGTGTTTCTCTTGGGTGGATATTCAGTATATTTGCTATGCCTGGTTGTGAATCTGCTTGTGCAGTAGCAGAAACTAGTTCTGTTTATTAATAAACAGAACTATCTTCCGATTAAGGGACAAAATTAATAGCAAAATTTCAACACATGGGAAGGATAGAATTAAAAAAGTTTGTCTTTTTCTGCTTCTTGCCAAGTCTGTTGAGCTTCTTGGGGTTATCATGACTCTTGGCTCTGTATTTCAGAAAACATAAACAGCCTTTGGTTTAACTGAAAAATATCCAGATCCTGTAGCCAGTCTGGGAGAATATTGCCTGCTGTCTGATGCACTCAACAAAAGGGCATGTCTGCACAACGTTAATCGTGATGTACCAGTGGAAGCAGTGGGGCATCATTTGAAAACAACAGCCCACAGGGGTTTGTTCTTCTTAATGCATCTCCTTAATTGCATAAGACAGCCCCAGATTTCTTCTTTGATCTATTAAAAAACACACTATTCAACAGAATTAACTTGCATTGCTTGTTGCTACCAAACAGAGCAAAGAATAAGGATAATCTATTTTTGGAAATCATCACCTCCGAAGAATACATTAAAATCAAATAAAAATGCAAATCAGCATGGTATTTCCAGCTGGCAGGTGCAGTGGATACCTTTAAACAAAAGCTATGCTACACTGATGAGCACTCTTCAAGTTCACCCATGGTTTCAGTCTGCAAGTACAACATGCTGCACGCTCTGAGACCCCATCTTTGCATTATAAATATTTCAGAAGGAGAAAGAGGATAACATAGCTGGATATGAATGCTCTCTTCAGGTGAAGGCTGGAGTCATGCAAGGGTATAATTGTTTTCTGTATTTCCATTTCTCCCATTATCAGGGGCTATGAACAAAGCCAGTCTCCCAAATGAAAAATGGCTTTTGGCAGTGTGTGTGAGTGCATGTGCACACGGTTATGTTGCCTTTCCAACAACATTTTGATTGACAGGGAACATGGGTCACACAGAAATTGTCATTCATCAGGTCAGAGGTCACACAGAAGCAGGGTCTCAACTGGAGTCACCCTGATTTTGTTGCCATGCTCCTTGCTCCTGCCTCTTCATTACTCTGAGCTGGGAAGCCTGTATAACCTGCACTCAACAGGGCACAACTCATTTTCAGCTCTGGAAGAGCTGAAAAAAATAATTTCTTTATGCTATACATGGTAAAATTTTCTGCAGTGTTATACGGGATGATTTGTTTCTGGTGTTGTTTGGTTTCTTATGGTGATTTATTGCTTGTGCTGAGATTTTTTTTGTTGGTTTGTTATGAAAAATAAATCCAGAGAACAATGAACATCTGCTGTATTTAATGATATGGCCCCACGGTCCCAGTTTCTCTGTATTGCTTGCTATTGTCTTTGGCAGTGACTAATTCTAGAGTTGTAGATGCAATGTGCATGAATGACTATGTATCGAACATCAGTGTCACCTCAATATTTACCAAATTAAACATGAAAATCAAATACCAGGCAGAATTACAAACAAATTTACCCAGTTTGTTAATAAATGTTGACATTTATACATGGGCAGCATGTAAGATAAACTAACCCCATTTGCTTAAAGCAGCAAAGTCCATGCAGCACGCTGAAATTTTACTTTTTATCCTTGCAAGAGTCAAACCTGATCCTGCAGCTGTCATTAGAGGCCCTGTATCTGAAAAATGAAAGAGCCGCTTAGCCTTAGATAACATTAGATCGCTATTGCTGTTCCACAGAAAAATAGCTTTCTTATGAATTTAATTTAGTTGATACCATTACATTCAAAGGTTCTTCTTCTTCTTTCGGCTGCTCCCGTTAGGGGTCGCCACAGCGGATCATCTGCCTCCATCTCATCCTATCCCTTGCATCCTCTTCCCTCACACCAACCCTCTGCATGTCCTCCTTCACTACATCCACGAATCTTCTCTGTGGTCTTCCTCTTCTCCTCCTGCCTGGCAGCTCCATCTTCAACATCCTTTGTCCAGTATATCCATTATCCCTCCTCTGAACATGTCCAAACCATCTCAGCCTTGCCTCTCTCACTTTGTCTCCAAACTTCTCAACATGAGCTGTCCCTCTGATGTACTCATTTCTAATCCTGTCCATCCTGGTCACTCCCAGGGAAAATCTCAACATCTTCAGTTCTGCCACCTCCAGCTCCACCTCCTGTCTTTTTGTCAGTGCCACCGTCTCCAAAC
>VUQH01005677.1:17058-28718 GCA_015106775.1 Etroplus canarensis | reverse complement strand
GGATGGAGTCTGCTTTAGCTTTGTGGATCAGTGACTGCAGGAAACAGTGACAGCCTTAAAACACCTATAATAATTGTAAAAAATAAAGCTGACTACTTCGCGGGTTATTTTTAGAACGTGACTCCCGCGATTAACGAGGGACCACTGTACTGAAGTTGGTTTTGTATCTGCTTGCTCTGTAACGTCTCCCTGAGGGCAACAACTCGTATTGAGGGTAAAAGGATATGGGATGGTTGTGTTCATCTTTTAATCTCTCGCATAGCAAGAACAAATTCATTGGCCGTGCTGTTCCACTACTTTTGGAGGGGCCCTCTAAGCGTCTAATACAGGTGGGAAGCAAAAGAGACAACATACTGACAGATGGCCCAGGCACATTTACCAGCTTCATTTAAATTCACAAAAAAACGCGTTTCCGTCTTATTTCTTGCAGGTAGTTGCTTCCTGCAACCCGAAAGGCCACTGGATCATGTATTCACCACCATGGAAGCTCTCCCACACATTATACCTTCATGCAAGGTCTATTTACCGCAACAAAATGTCATTCCTTTACTCATTCTCCATTCTTAACCCTTAGTGGCTTTGAGTGCTGCCACAGCACATTTCTAAATATGCATGAAATCCCTTGGCTGTGCTTTCTGTGGCGGCAGACGCGCTCTCCTCCCAGTATGCTGAAGACTGGCAGTCTGATAGTGGAGTTGTTTCACTGCATAGATCTCATTACTTAAAATCCTCAGCTCAGAAACAGAAGGTCAGGGATCAGCAAATCCTCACTTCTGGCCAGGCTTATGATTCCATTCTGATGCAATTTTCCCTCTCCAATTCCCTGATTATCACACTCCTGCCCGCCAATTTGATATCTCATCTGTCTACGTTCAGACGCATTCACTCTGCTTCAATTTTCACCGAGCTCTGGCAGGAGACAAAGCACCCCACGGGCTGGTTTTTTTTTTTTTTTCTTCTTCTTCTTTTTTTTCCAAAACAATTTATAGCTTTCCATTCTTTTCCCCGTTTGGCACACCCTCAGTGACACACTTTGAACACAGATCCCACATCTGAAAAACTGACCTGTCAGGCAGTTTTTTTTTTTGTTTCGTGAGAAAACAAGTACACGCCGACATCTTGGCTAAAAATGTTTGGAAATCAAAGGTTAGCGTAACAAGAAATGCCCACTGATGTGCTCGCAGTTGTTCTTCGCTTTGAGTTTTTTTCCCCCCCCATCAGTCCAAATCATAACACATCTGATAATTCGAATGAAAAAAAACAAAACTGCACCTAGAGCTTTAATTTAATTCGAAATTTGTCAAAGCGCTGTGTAAACAGACGACACTTTTCATTTGCTCGATGTAAATTAAAATCCATCACAGTGGCGTTTAACGTAATCTCTGCAAAACTTGAAATGAATGAAATCTTGACTTAATGCAAACTAACAGCAGTGGAGTAAATGGCATACAACCTCAATGATCGTTGCCTTGAAATCAAATAAGAAAAATTAATATTTTTATAGACTATGATTAAATGATTACATAATGGCTAAATATAAAGACTAAAAAAAAGTGTCCTTATGTGACTGTACTCTTTAATTTGCTTTATAAGAATCCAACTGGTATAATTTGATGATATAATCACTGATGCAATCCCAGCTCCAGAAAGTTTGGGATGTTGTGCAATGATCTGCAGATCTCATGAGTCAGTCTGTTCGGTTCCTTTGCCACAGGTGTAAAACATCAAGCACCTAGCCATCCAGTCTGCCCTTACCAGCATTTGTGAAAGAATGGGTCGTTGAATTCCAGCGCGGTACTGTAAGAGGATGTCACCATTTCAGTAAGTCGGTTTGTGAAATTTCTTCCCTCCTAGATATTCCAAGATCAGCTCTAAGTGTTATTTTTTGAAGAGTGGAAACATCCAGCAATAACTCTTTCATCAACAATGAACCACCGAATGGTCATGACCTGTGGCCATCAAACTTTACAACTCCACCCTTTCACACCTCGACAATTTTTTACAGCCGTATCTTGTATATATTGTATATTGTATTTTTAAACTTTGTAGTATATATGTTACATATTGCGCTGTTTTTAAATATAGGTTTCATTTATATTCCATTTTTCGTATTTATATTTACTTATATTTAACTGAGTGTCTGTAATCTGAGCACTTTGCCTCCTGGGATTTAACAACCACAGCAACTCAGCCACAAAGTGGCAGACCATGTAAAGTTACAGAGCAGCGTTGCTGAGTGATGAGTCACTTAGTGTGAAAAAGTGGCCAGTGCTCTGCTGACTCAGTAACTGCAGAGTTACAAACCTCCTCTGGCATTAACGTCAGCATCAAAACTATGTGCCAGAAGCTTCATGTCATAGGTTTTTATGGCTGAGCAGCTGCATGCGAGCCTTACATCACCAAGCACAATGCCAAGTGTTGGATAGAGTGGTGTAAAGCTGCAGTGGAAACATGTTCTGTGTCAACTGTACAGTTTGATGGAGAAGGGAAGACATGTTGGATGATTTGGTGCTTCCAGCTTGGGGAAAGTCCTTTTCTGTTCCAGCATGACTGTGCCCCAGTGCACAAAGCAATTACCATAAAGACATGGTTGGATGAGTTTGGTGTTGGAGAAACTGACTGGCCCACACAGAGCCCTGACCTCAACCCCATCCGACACCTTTGGGATGAATTAGAATGAAGATTGTGAGCCTCTCGTTCTTGTTCTGACCTCATAAATGCTCTTCTGGATGAATGGACACAAGCTACCATAAATGTAATGTGTAGATGGCCCACTACCTAAAATGTGATACGAAGCTTTAAAAAAAGTCAGTAAATGAAAGTATAATTGGAAAAGTTGCTGCTGTGAAATCAAAAATACTTTTGAGATTATTACCTATGAAGTTGGAATGCCCTTTATTAATAATGATTGTTTTGCATTCAAGTCTTTTTTTATGCAATGTATTTTGAAGGCCGGTGTCATTTGTTTTGCAGCAAATAAAAATCTGATGATAGTGGTGGTGCTAGTTGAAAAAAATTAAGAATTCATCTTTATAACATGTTAGTTTCCACATCATCGCACGCCCACCAACACAACCAAAGCTACGGCTTAACTCACCAACGATGCCATGCACAGAGCCATAGTGCCTCCAGCACGGCTAAAATTAGATTCCCTATGGGATAAATGCCAACAGGGACTTTTCGGTCACTAACTTTCTGGAAGGATTCCACTTGAAAAAAAGGCTGTGGTCTAACACAATAATATCCCACTCAATTTTATCTAAATGAAGCGAATTATACTCTGAGCAGAAAAGAAAATGATGAACAAGAGCACATGGTCACCCAAACCCAAATCTAATGCAAACCCTGGAAGCCTTTCCAGCAATCCCATAATTTTATCACAAAAAGAACATCAGATGACGAATAATTGGGTGTCTCCGAGGTGAGAAATATCCCGGCAGCAAGACAAACAGGTGGCGAATCTGATTACGACCATGTCAAGGTAGAGGGAATCTGTATTAGCTCTGATATGATTTATTGTGGACTGAGTAAGGAGCGTTCAGATGACTCAAATGAATCCCCTGCGCAGCAACAGGAGGATTCTCTGCCCTCCTGTAGGGCAGGGCAGAGTGTAATTTCAGGGCGGCATAGCATAGGAGGCAAAAGGTTCAGTGTTTCTTCTAACAAGAATGTCAATGACTTATCCCTCACGACGCACCGGGTATGTGCGAAGCACAGAAAGCAAGGGAGAAGTTTTCCTGTCGTTCGTTGACTGTATTGCACAAACTAATGAGAATTAAAATCCAGCCCTAGTTCTTGAACAGCC
Source organism: Etroplus canarensis (assembly GCA_015106775.1). Taxonomy (NCBI): domain Eukaryota; kingdom Metazoa; phylum Chordata; class Actinopteri; order Cichliformes; family Cichlidae; genus Etroplus; species Etroplus canarensis. Next base: position 24,913 of record VUQH01005677.1, on the reverse strand, counting down.
CTAACCAAGCTTAAGACGTTATTATGCCGTAACTAAACCCAGTGATGGCATTTATGTTCAAATGGCCAAGGGGCACAAACCAACCAGTCAGAGTAAAACCTCACTTTCCACTGACTTGCTCCATCAACGCTGTTTGTCATGCTTGATTGGTCCATTGTTTGGATTGGATTGGATTACTTTATTGTCATTTCAACTACATATAAATACACAGTGAAACGAAATAGCGTTCCCCCAGAACCTGGTACTCCATACAAGGGTAACACCGACCGGCCAGGGCCCGCCTCCAGCCCAGCACAACACCCCGCCCGCAATGTCCTCTTCCCCGGCCACCGGCATCAGGCAACGCTGAGGACTGAAGGCCCGGTCCACACAGCAAGCCGAGATCGGAGCCCCTGGAAACCGCCCAGCTGCAGCATCAGCCCTGCAACGATACTGCCCCCGGAACCCAAAACTTTGGTTTTCCGGACGTTGCCTGAAAAACAACGCCGCCGGATCGCCAGTTAGCACCGTCTGTGGACGGAGCTACGACGGCGTCCGGTCATCCTCAATCCTCCGACTTTCGAACACGAACACTACAAGCACCACCTTGGTTCCGGAGTGGCCACGCACTACCGTTGCGCCACCATCTTGGCCCCATCTTATATTTGATCTTGCCGTGTCTCGCCTCCTCCGGTGTAGAATTATGACGTCTGTCTCGCTTCAGTGATGTAAAAGTCGAATGAAATGTGATACGATCGTTCAGACTGAGGTCGCTTGATAAACATCGGATACATATCCGATTTAGGACCACATTTGTAAGTGGCCTGAATCCAATTCGAAACAATCCAATCGGTGCTGTTCAGACTGCCATAAAAAGATCAGATATGGGTCACATATGTGCGTAAAAATCGGATTCGGGCCAGTTTTGCCTGCAACGTCGCCTTAGTTTCACCAAATTCTGATGAATATGCTCCACGTCTTTTGGCACGCCCCACTTCAGAAGCCGAAAAAAGGTTGTGGCCCACACCCCAGAATTGTACCAATCACCGTCCCAATTAAACACAACTTGACCTTGAGCACAGTTTGGGTGAAAATCCATTAGGTGATCACAGTGTGCAAGTTCCTCTAAAATCTGACTAACACTCTAGGAAGAGCAGTGATTCTTGTGAACCGTGGAAGGACAGCAGATCCCTCACTATGGCATTAGCTCATTTGTCCTTCGGCGGGATGAGCTAAAAATAGATTTGGACTTTTTCAGCTCCTGCCTTCCCTGCGCCTGAGCCAAGAAACTGCAAAAGAAGGGTTAAGAGGTACTTAAAATACATCTCCCAAACATGTACGAGTTTAAGCTGCAGTTTATTGCCAATGAACACTGAGAATTGCATTATGCAACTTTAATGTTGTCTATTACTCTACAACCTGATTCCCTTTGATGCAGCTTAGCGCGAGCGGTAAAGATTCAAGGGTAAATAATGTCCCGACTTCCCTTATCAGAGTCTGACACACCAGCTGACAAAGTATTACCATAACAAGCTGCAGTGCAGTTTCATGACTTAGCAGAATTGTTGTTGTCAGCTACACAAAATATGCCTACAACGACTTGCACAGCCCCGATCTTGAGGCATTACCAGCGAAAAAGAAAAGGCACGAGTGTCATGCGTTATGCATGAATCTCGTCTCATCAATACGGTGACTGAAAACTCTCCGAGATCCAAATTTCTGAAACCAAAAAGATGTTTTTCAGCAAATAATCTGTAAAGGTTTTTGCAAGTAAGGGTTTGTGGGGAAATGTGGGGCACTAATAGATGCACCTCTCTACCATTTCAGGGGCGGCCAAAAAATAAAAATAGGAAGCTTTTTTTTTTTTTTTTTTTCCCCCTAATGTGCATGCCAAGCGAGACATGACTAGGAGCCGTGCCAGGCACTTGCAAATGTGGTCTGAGCCCCTCAAAAGTGATCCTTTAAGCTGCTATCAGCACAAATACAACAGAAAGCCACTGCTTTACATTTTCATTGATTGAGGATTAACTTTTCTTGTGATTAAAAACCCTCGTTCAAAGACGGGGGGCCTCGGTGCGGCCATTAGGCAGGATCCTACCTTTGGCTCCCACCACCACCTGCAGCCCCCATCACTGTCAGCAAATCTACGAGATCCACGAGCTGCGCTCCACAGCAAGGCTCGGATTTCTCTGACGGGCTCTGACAGTTCTGAGCGGACCGCCGACGCCAACATTTCAGCCACAACTTCATTAAAGCGTGCTCCCTGTTATTTTAAAAGGCTGTTGCACATTTATATACAGAGATCATTGATCTAATTATGTCTGTGAGCACATGCAGAATCAACTGCAGGCTGCAGATGGACTTCAAGATTAAAAAAGTTTACTATTTCCCAAAGTGCTCACAGCAGGCAGCTGTGTGTTTGCTTTTTATAAATAGAACTTACACTCTAGTGATCACATAGAGGGAGAAAGAGCTGAAGCAGTTAATAACACATAATATATGCAGCCCATTTTATAGTAAGCTGGGGAATATTAGCTGATAGCTTGGACCAGAAAATGCATGTATAAGCAGAAGATGCAAAGAAATTACCACGGCCAAGCTGGTCTTTATCTTCATGCTAATCAGACAAGATGGCCTTACTTTTTCTTGTTTTTTTACCAAGAAGTTTAGCAACTGAAATAGAATAAAAGAAAGTCAATAAATGCATTTCTAATGGATGGAAGTTTTCTTTTGATCATTCGGCCCTGTGCTTGTAAGGTGATGCGTTGTATTTAATAGCGATACAATCTAAGTATCCACAACCCCAAGCCATTATCTGTGTGAAACTATGGTGTAAATATGTTTAAACTACAGTTCTGGCTGCTTTTTATGTTATTTAAGTTGTGTAAATATGTTTAAAACACCTTTGAGGATACAATTTTTGCTGCTTGTTAAATTTATTTTAATTCAGTAAATAACAGTTAATTGATTTTGCTGCTGTATACAAAGGAGATTTGTCATTATGAACCATGAAAATAATGAAATGCCTAGAACTCAGCCAGTATGCCCCCACCTTAAATATGATCTAGCATGACCTAAACCTTTTACCCCCCAATATCTCATAAATGTTATAAGGTGTTCTATCCATCATAGGTGTTAATCACACAAAATCTGGAAAAGATCCAGCAAACCTGTCAGCTCTTGGTGTGATAAATTTTGAGATAAGTGGATGCGCGGACCTCAAAAATAGTATCAGTTCTTCAAATCATCTGGGTGCTTAATCATACAAGTATTGACAAGGATCCAGCTGCCCAATCAGCTCCTATAGTGGCAACAATATTTTCACTGACAACCCCATGTGACATACACCTGTGGCCCCACAATCTAATAAATTTTCTGAGCTGTTCAACCTATCATAGGTGTGAACCACACAAAGTCTGAAAAGGATCCAGCAAACCAGTCAGCTCACGTAGCGATAAATTTTGTAATGGACAGATGATTGAATGCACGGACCTCATAAATATTATCAGTGCGTCTACTCGTCATGGTGCTTAACCATACAAGCATTGAAAAGGATCCAGTTGCCCAATCAGCTCCTATGGTGGCAACAATATTTTCACTGGCAACTCCATATGACCTACACCTTTGCCCCCACAATTTAATAAATGGTATCAGATCTTAAACCAATCATAGGCATCTAGTAAACAAAATTTGGTAAAGATATAACAAATAAGTCAGCTCCTGTAGTGGCAACAAGATTTGTAACAGACGGACGCACGGAAAACCTGAAAAACTTAATGCTTCTGCATCATCAGAAGCAACCAAAAAAGGGTTTAACATTTAGGCAGCAGCAGCATGTTGTAGAAGATGTAGAGGCTTTTCTCTTATTTTCAGATTTATTGCTTGTATATTATCATTGCTCATGAATTAAACATTGAGTACATTTAGAGACAATTTTATCAATATAGGGATTATGGCTTAGTTAAAATTCTCTAACTGATGCCATAAAACAGCCACTTTAGATGCATTGTGTGGGCAAAGGAGAGACTACAGATGCTGCCTTTCTGTCACTTTGCAATTTTCAGGTAAATGTATAATAAAGATTAATGGCCTGCATAAAAGAAAAGCTTGGGAGCTAAACTGCAGTTTTAGAATGGCAGCATATCATAATGACACAAGTGTTTTGACCGCCTATGATGAATTATAATCTGCACTGCAGCACTGCTTGGTAACGCCTCATCATGACTCCCCAGAAGTAAAGAAAAACAAGAAGTAAAAAGATTATTGAGGGATAAAATCACTTGATTTAAATGTAATCCTTCCAGGAGGAAAAGAATTACTGGAAACACTGCACTTTCAACCCATAGACTTTTAAATGCCGGAAATACAGCAATTAGTAAAGAGGACACAAACATAGTTAATAGTTAACCTAAAAGCTAAATTACCGTATTCAGACTTATACTGTTGGACATAACCCCTCCCATATGTAATCAATTTAAAAAGAAACATCTCATTAGGGACCAGCAGCGCAGCCACTGATCTCCATACAACAGCTGGCAAGGGCGCTATAAAGGGGCCACCACGGCTGATGCTTCTCCCATTAACTTTCAACTTATGGATACTGTGGCTCTTCTCCAGCGATATCTTCTGCCCCACCATTATGACTGCCAAGGTCATATCTGATGAAAACATGATGAAGCAGCAGTTTATCTTTCCGCTTTTTCCTCTTTCCTTCCCTCTCTGGCTCTCTATCCGCCTCTCTCTCTCAATCCTCCCCCAACATCACCTTTCAGTCTCTCTCCCTCTCCTGGCACAGAGTTATTGAACAGTGGGGGACCGCTGAGTTTTAATTACAGGAAGATCCGCCGAGTTAATTGAACATAGCGCAGGCCCTAATTTCACTTTACAGCAAATCAAGATGTTAGTTATGTAAATTCTGTCCTCCACGTCCCAATGGGGGACCGGGGACTTCTGCCAGACACCAAAGTCATTCTCTCCCTACTGGCACCGAGCTGCTGTCTCTGCAACTTACCTGAAGGACTCTTAACAGAATACCTCTTAAAGATACTCCACATACTCAGGATTTCCAAGAGAGCAGTCATAAAGCTGCACATGAAGTGTATAACTCTAATTATTCTACTAAGGTTGCATTGGCACAGCGTACTCTGCATATAAATATGACATAATATAGTATATAAAAGATGGAACTTGCATCCAGGCCAGAAAAGTCTGAAAAGTGAAGCCAGTGAGGAAGTGCCTTAAACTTGCATTCTTTCAAATGGCCAGCAGGGGGCAAGTCCTTTGGCTGCAACGAGACGGCTGATTGTACTGAAATCTATGAGAAAATGACCCTTCTGCTCACTTGATTCCTGACCCCATTAAACAATGTCCTAATGGGTTTATGTTCCCCTTTTCTAGTTCCACGTCTCATTTAATACAAAATGCTCTTCATTATGCCAAATTACCAATGCGGATTAATCCACTGTGGCGACCCCTTGGGGAGAATACAAGGGAGCAGCCGAAGGGTGTTCATTATGTAAAATATGGTCCCCATTTTAATAAAATAGACAATTAATCAGCTGATACTAGGTTGCCGTTGTGTGTAGTGCTTTCAGTTTCTCCACCAGATCCAACCAATGCCCAGTTTTAAAACATTGTGCTCTTTGGCATACTTCAGTGCACTAGTCACTAAAATATTGGATACTCAGTTGATGTCTATGAGCTGTTGTTTCTCTACTATATTTTAATTATAATAACAGTGCAAGCCTAATTTTGAAACCTACTCTCTCTTGTTTTTTCTTCTTTTGTGATTTCAGCTTTAGAATGAAACACCTTTGTAAAAGACTTATAGTCAAACTGGAACTTTTACTGGGGTGAAACTTGGTGATTTGAGAAACGACAAATGTGCAATGATCATACTTTCTGATATATACATGTATATAAATTTCCCTAAGTCAGTGATCTGGCAGTGACCAGTGATCTCAGATGATTTAACGCTTCTTGGATAACTGCGTTAACAAGCAATTTTGAAAAACTGAACCAGAACGCAATAACATAGCTCATCCAGCTCAAGATCCCTCACAATTCACAGATTATTGTAATGTGTGAAGTAAAGAAAGAAAGTCACATGGTTTCCTATCACCGGTTGGCTATATTGCACAGACTATCAAGAATTAAAATCCACTGAGAATTCAAGAAGGCAGAGGGGCATGAACATGACTTTTTATGATCATTAAAATCCAAACAGATAGCCTCAGAAGTAGTGATTCTTGTGAAAATGAAAAGTATGCGCAAAAGACAGCTATGATCTTGACCTTAAGCACATTTTAGATTATGACAAATCAGATCTTAATCTAAAATGTGTGCAAGTATTTTTTTTAAATCTGACAAAGACTTCGAGAGGAGTAGTGATTCATGTGAACTTTAGACAGATGTCTCACCATGGTTTTAGCTCATTAGTCCTTTGGCCAGAGAAGCTAATACCCTGGTTTCACGTTACCTGGATTAGCCAACCTAGTTGATGTAAAATAACTGATGTACACTGAAAAAGCCCCAAGTAGTTTTGGTCCCAAAACATAACCAAACAGCAGGTGAAAACAACAAGCCTTTCTCCATCTAAAATACATTTGCTTATAACTTATGTGATGTATTTACCACTGTCGTTTATGTCAGTCGGTGGTATCATTCGCTCCCGTTTGTAGCCAGTTTGATCATGTACCTCAGATCTGAGAAAAGTCTAACTCAGGGCCCACCTACTTCACGTTACTAATGGGTATTTTTCCCGTTATTGATACGCATTGCTGATTTTCAATGATGTTCTTCCCACTTGCTACATCACCACTACTCTCTTCCCGTGTGGACATACATAAAACGAAGCAAAATCCTCCCATACAGGACAGGTGCTGCAGCCCCCTGCTTGATCATTTAGTGATTTACCCCACCACCACCACCCCTCCTGTCTCTTCCTGCCACTCTTTCAAACTGGAGCACGAGCTCTCGTCATCTGCTATCACTAAGGCCAGTTCATTAAGAAGCGGAAGGAAAAAGACCCCTTGTTTGTATTTCTTCAACGTCATTGGTGCCTGACAATATGTCAGCAATTAGAATGGACGGTTTATACACAGCACATTTTGGGCATGAACTTAAATTCACCAGAAATGCTTCCACAGAACTGACCAAAGCCAGACCTTCCACTGAATTTCAATGAAACCAGTTCTTGAGCTTGCACAGTATACCTCCCTTTCAGTAAAACACATCTCATACTAGTATGGATTCTGCTTTCTGTTCCACAGCGATTGATTCCTTCAGCTAAAATCTGGCATAAGCAACGCTGTAAATACGTTTTGATGACTGACAGGTGTAGAGAGACAGCTGTAGGATGAATGCACGCCGTTGAGCATGTTAATGAGATCGGATAGATTAGAAGGAATCCTTTACTGCTGACAAGGTGTAAACTGTAGCTTGAATCTTAGGACTCCAGTGTGCCAACGACTTGTGGGAACACGCGTACTTAGAACAAAGTGGAGCCATTAAATTCATCAGTACATAAACCTGAGTATAACTGGGGATTACGTTCAACCCGATGATTTGATTTAAGCAATGATGAGGTCTAAAGATGAGGGGGGTGTGCAAATGGAATTCCTCCGTTCTGAACGTAACGCCACAGAGCTGTAAAAAGCAAGATCTGCGCAGCATGTGTTGATTGAATCAAGCTCTCCGAGGGGCTGATTGGGCAGGAACTATCCACACAGGTTTTTGTTTTAAGTCCCATGACATCAGCGCAGCCGCCCTACCGGGTCTGCAGGAGGCTCGTTCACTCGCCTCCTCATAAGGTCTGCTTGTATTTCGGACCTCATGGGAAATCCCATAGAGCTGCAGGCATGATTGATAACAAAAG
>VUQH01005675.1:2969-15978 GCA_015106775.1 Etroplus canarensis | reverse complement strand
TGGATCTTGTGCTCAGCGCTTGTTCCTGTGCTGTCTTTCAGTCCAGCTTTGTCCAGCCACTGGTAGGACTTCTGGATGTCAGCCACTTCCTCTATCTGCCAGTGGTACATACCATGCAGGGGCCTGTCCCTCCATGATGGTTCCTCCTCTTCCTCCTCTTTCTTGGGTTTCTATATATATATATGTATATATATTCATTCATTCATTCACACATGCTCTGTCATGTTTGGGGTTACATTTCAGGAAGGGTTATTGGGGATCTCATCAAAATGATGGAATTATGAATGCAGAAATGTACCACCAGATTTAGATCCAACATACCACAGCATCTAGAAAGCATGATTAGCAACAGCTTCATTTTTCCACATAAAAATGATTCCAAAAGGGAGCCAACATCCAAAGAAGAGCTTTGGAGTGGCCTTTAAAAAGCCTGGAGAACTAATCCTGAAGACTACTTATAGAACTGACGAGGAAGCTTAGCTAACAGAGTTCGGATAGTGCTGAAATATAAAAGTTGTTATACCAAGCATTCCCTTTCAAGCTGGTTAAAATTGTCCAACTTCTCTTTTTGTCTTACGTACTGTATTTCCATTTATCTTTGCACATGTTGCACAAGCAAGTAAACCCAGTGAGCCAAAATATCAGACTTTACACTGCACCACAATCATTTTTAAGAGTTTTTTTCTAACTCTTGGGTTGATGAGAGCATAACAGCTCCACCCTCCCACTCCATCTGACTCTTCTTCACCACTCTGCATTAAAGTGCTGTACAAGTTACTAAAAGATGATAAGGTAGTTTCCCCAAAAAATGTTCTTTTTTTTTTGGTTTGTTAGTAAAATAAAGTTGTTTGGCATCCCTAAAGAAGAAATCACAAGACAAAAGTGGATGCAGTTTCATTTTTGGACCAAAACCAGCTATAGACCAACATGTTCATTTATTTTCGCCTATTCACAGGGGAGGCTTTCATCAACAGAGCCCAGTATGAAGGTGAATGTTGGCAAAGCTTGAGCTAAACAGCGAGGCTGTTCTATCTACAAAGAAACATGTTGGGAAGTCAGTTGATAATTGGGAAATCACACAGAATGGCCTGAATTTTAGTGACGATGTTAAGAACTGATCTATCCAGAGAGGTTAACGTTTCTACTTGAGCTGGCATTTTAGCACACCACACCCATTAACAAGGACACTGTTTTATAAAGCTTATAATGACTCCTGTACCACTAGAAGCAGGTGCAGCTGCAGATGTTTGTGCTGTTTACTCATATTCTCATATACTGGATTTTGGCACAGGTATGTTTGAAAGGCTTCCATCTCCAATTAACAATGAGAAACTGTGCTTTTAAATTAGTTTACAGAACTTCCATAGTGGCAAGCGGTAGAGGCGGTGCTCGCAAACACCCGTTTCTGTTTGCAGAACTAAAGCCAAGAAGAGACAGGTAATCAGACAACAAGCTGGCTAAAAGAGAGGGTCGCCTTAAAGGAAGAGGCGTTACAATGGTTTGTTTCAGACAGCAGATGAACCGAGAGGCCCAGCGACTTTTTTTTTAAACTGTAAGTCTGATTCTTGTAGAATCTGAGAATAAAAGTGCGGAGTTACGAATGAGCAAGCAGGCGGTTCATGTGAAGTCCAACATCTGAACCACCAACATTTCAGAGCTGAAGCTTTTCTTTGCAGGTGGGTGGGCTACATTTCCTCCAAGCCAATGTGGAGGGCTGATCGGCAGTTTGGTTGTTTACTTCACGTCACATGTTAGAGTATTGAACACTAACGTCAATACACTAAATTGTCATGTGCCTTAAATGCTGCCCGAAGATGCACACAGGCTGACAGTGGTCTGAAACATCTCATTTTTGCTCCACAGGCAGTTGTAAGCATATTTTTTTGAATAGCTGCTTCAGACATTTTGTCACATTATAGAGTGAGACATGAAAACTGTTTTACACATGAATTAAGATTTTCTTGTAGTGACAGACTGGAGAAGCCAGGGATTGAACGAACAACCTTCTGGTTCGAAGACAACCAGCTCTACCTCCTGAGCCACAGCATTACTGAATGTATTAAACTACAAAAAATGTTCAGCGCATTATTGTTTAAATGTACACTATGTGCTCAAAACTGTTGCTCCACATTGAATTCAGTACCATTGCCACAAAGTCAAGCACCTTCTGGTACTGTCATAAGATGCCACCAATGCAAGAAGTGAGTTTGTGAAATTTGTTCCTTCCTAAATGTGAGTGATATTATTTCAAAATGGAAGCATTTGGGAACTCACCCGAGAAGTGGTGGACCACGTAAAGTTACTGAGCGGGGTTGCTGAGTGCTGACATTAATATCAGCACAAAAAGCTGCACGCTGGGAACTTCATAGAATGGATTTCCATGGTTGGGAAGCTGGATGCTTGCAGCAAAGCACAAGACCAACTGTCAGATGGGGTCAGTGAAAACATCTTCTGTGGAGTGGAGGTTTTCTGGAAGCCTGACAGACAAGTCTGGGTTTAGTGAATGCCAGGTTATCTGACTGAGTGCCATCTGTAAAGTTTGATGGAGGAGCGATTGTTTTTCTGGGGTTGGCCTGGACCTCTCAGCACTTAATGTCTCAGCTTACCGAGTCATTTTGAAGAGATCTAGGCTTCTAACTTTGCCCCAGTGCACAAGCAAGGTCCATGGTTGAATGAGTTTGGTGTGGAAGAACTGAAGCCCTGACCTCAACTCTTCAAGCACCTTTTGGATAGAACTAGAATGGAGAGTGTGAGCCAGGCCCTGCCATCCAGGATCAGGGTCTGAGCTCACAAATGCTCTTTCTGGATGAATGGGGAAGAAAATTCCAACAGACACACTCCAGAACCTTGCAGAAAGCCTTCCCAGAAGAGTGGGAGCTGTTCTACCTGCAAAGAGGAGGACCAACTCCATGTTAAGTCCTATGAATTTAGAATGGGATGTCATGAAAGCTCTTGTAGGTGTAGCATGTAGGTGGCGCACTACTTTTGTCCATATAGTGAATCTGGATACAAAGAAAACCCTCTGAAAACTAAGTCATTAAAAAACAGACTCACTATATCACAGCCAAATAACACATATAGCACAAATGCTACACACTAAGTTAACTGTACGCACAGGGGATAATGTGGGTGTCCATTATAGAGCTTCAGTGTATCTCTGGGCCGTAGACTGTCTGATGTTCCCTCTGTGACTTTACCTTTTAATTAGCTAGGTCCTGTTATGACGCCTCGAGCTGAGTGTTTTCATCTTGGTGTTTTGAAATCATTCTCTAACAGGGTTGGTTCTCTAAGTAACGTAATGTGGCCTGCCACTTTGTGGCTCAGCTGCTTTGGTTCCTAAATGTATCTGCTGTAGCATAATAGCACAATTTTTTGTGGAACATCTAGAAGCGAAGAAATTTCTCCAACTGACTTGATGTAACAGTGGTTTCCTATTACAGTATCACGCTGGAGCTCAGTGAGATTTTTAACACGAGCCATTATTTTACAAATGCTTTGAAAGGCAGACTCGATGGCTAGGTACTTGGCTGTACAGTGGTGCTCATAGCCAGAAGGAATGGGTTCGAATCCAGTCACCTGCCAGCTTAGGCCCCTACATGTAGATTGCGTGCATGGGCTCTCTCTGGGTGCTCTGGCTTCCTCTTTTCTTTCTGTCTGAGTTCTAAAAGTCGAAGTCCTTCCCAGCTTTGAAATTACCATTCTGTGAAGTGAAATCAGTTAGGTTTTTTTTCACTGCAGCAGCAGAGCCAGGCATCCATATTCTGGATATCACTCCCACGGCACCGCACTACGTCTGCTTGCTGTGCTACCCTGCTGACAGTGCACACGTTTGAGGAAACTGAGAGTCTGAAAATGCAAAGGACAGGCTGCCATGAGGGGTAGGGGGAAAAAAATCGATTTTTAGATGCATCACGATGTGGACATGGACGATTCTGAATCGATTCACAAATGTGAAAAATCAATTTTCTGGAGCTGATGTAACGTTTGCGGACCACTAAAGGTTGCAAGTTTATGCTGTGTGCATAACAGAAACATGAGAAGGCTGTTTCTGAGCAGACTCTGGATTAAAAGCTAGCGTATGGAAGCACTTCGGCTTTCATGAAGCTGAAGGGACAAAGGAGCTGGACAAGAACTACGCTAAATGCAGCTGTATCAAACTAAACTGAAATATTTTTGGAAACATGACAAACATGAGAAACCACATCGCACGTTTCCACCTGGAGGAGGAAGAAAAACACCCCACTAATCAGAGGACCATCAAGAAAGCAATGTCAAAACTTCCACCCAATTCGGAAAGGGCGAAGCGAATTCCAAACTGTATTGACTGTATCAACTTTTACCGCGTCTGTATCCAGTCGTTGAAAACTTTCGTGCTGTGTTGTGCACTTTAAAGCTGAGCGCTCAGCAGCAGGACGCTAGTTAGGAGTCTTATATTGATGTTAATGTTTCAGAGCGTATTCAAGTTGGTTTCACTTTACTACAGACACACTTTTCCTGTTGGCTCTTTGGACCACTGGAATTTGTCAGCATATAGTTTCATTTGTTTGCTAATAAAGATATTGGAATTAAATTCATTATAGGTCTTTAGAAATACTTTGTTTTGGAGGTGCCAAGTTGGCACACAGTGAGTTCAAAGAAATCCTGTATATTAAAAAAGATGCATTGATAAACGCTTTATAATCACATTGCAGTCCCTGAGGTGCACAGAGATTCCCAGCCGTAGCAGCTACAGTAGGTCTTAAGCTTTGTTGCTTTACTAAACCTTTGTTGGAGTAAAAGCTCCTCCACAAAACAGCAACAGTTTACACAGAAGCTGTAAGACAGGAGTTGATGATCCTACTGTGTCTTTAAACTGTGTATCAGTGGGTGCTGGGGACTCAAAAAAATGTGGCGAGCAGCAGGAAAACCAACCAACATCATGCTATTTTACAGTCACTGGCTGCTTATTTTTCCACCACAAAAGCAGTAAAACAATGCCTTACAGGACTTCTGTGTGCTCTGGATGGGAAAGAACACAGTGTGTGAATAATAAGCCTGTCAGTCTAGCAAGGGGTGATACAGCCTCCAGTACTTACAGTGGGACTTTTACACAGCACAGTCTGAGCTACAAAGGAAAAACAAGAGATGCAAAAATTTAGGAAATATTAAAAATAACTTTTTAAAAAGTCAGTTATGTTGTAGGTCAGTTCTCTGGTTACTGTGATATTTTAAGCACACAAAGATTGGCTGTGTTGCACAAAATAATGAATACGCAAACGTCCTGAATACGTTTGCGTGCCTCCTGGCAAGTCAAGGAGGCACGCAAACGTATTCAGGACAGCATTCCTAGTTCTTGACCAGCCCTAACCTGGCTTAAGCTATTATGATGCCATGAATACACCTAATGACACAATTTATGTGTAGTTGCTTGCAAAAGTATTCAAAAAAGCATCGAACAAAATAGTTCAAATTGGTGAAGTCAAATGAAAAAAAAAACCATTTTAACCCTTTGAAGTCGACAGTCTTGCTTTTATGCACCTGGTCTGCAGCCCCCGCCATCGCTTCGCTCTTGTGATTTCGATGCACACATTAAAATCACGCGTTTGGTCATGTGATGCGGACTCACCAGTGTGTCCGTTGACTCCAGAGGATTAAAAATATCTAGTAAATAAAAAAATAGTGGTGTGTTCACATATGCATTCACCTCCATTGATATGAAGCCCCTAAATAAGATCTGATGCTACCAAAGACCTTTGGAAGTAACATAATTAGTTAAAAAAAAGGTCGACCTGTGTGCAGTCTAAGTGTCACATGATCTAAGTATATACACACCTGTTCTGAAAGACCCCAGAGTCTGCAACACCATTAAGCAAGAGGCATCACCAAGCAAACCACACCATGAAGACCAAGGAGCTCTCCAAACAGGTCAGGGACAAAGCTATGGAGAATAAATCAGGGTTAGGTTATAAACAACATATCCAAAACTGAAAATACCACAGAGTACCATTAAAACCATCAGGAAAAAAAAGAGAGAACATGACAAAACCCTGCCTAGAGAGGGCCATCCACCAAAACTCACAGAGCAGGCAAGGAGGGCATTAATCAGAGAGGCAACCAAAGGTAACCCTGAAGAAGCTGGAAAGTTCCACAGCGGAGACTGCTGTATCTGTCCATAGGACCACTGTAAGCTGGACACTCCACACAGCTGGGCTTTACAGAAGAGTGGCCAGCCATTGCTTACACCTTCCAGCAGGACAATAACCCTAAGCATACTGCTAAAGCAACGCTGGAGTGGTGTAAGGGGAAACATGTTAATGTGGTGAATGGCCCAGTCAAAACCCAGACCTCAATCCAACTGACAGTCTGTGGCATACATCAAAGATTGCTGTACGCCAGCAGGACCCATCCAACTTGAAGGAGGTGCTTTAAACAATGAGAAAAAAACCCCAGTGACTAGATGTGCCGAGCTCATAGAGACATACACTAAGACACTTGCTGCAAAAAGTGGCTCTACAAAATACTGACATTGTTTTTGTTTTTGATTTTTTTCATTTCCATTTCCTTTTCATTTTCCATAACCAATGTGGATTTTTTAAAGTAATTAAATGTGTAAATGTGTAAATAAAATTTAATTTACAGGTTTTAATACGAACAAACAGGAAAAATGCCAAGGGGGCTGAATAGTTTTACAAGTCACTGTACAGATGGCAGAAGGGCACACGCTCATTTCATGAACATTTCAATTTAGACCAATACTGTTAGGAGTAGTGATTCTTGTGAAAATAGAAAAGTGTTCATAAACCAACAAATATCTTTCTGACCTCGACCTTGAGCACAATTTGGGCTGAGGTCCATTGGTTGATCACTGTGTGTAAGTTACTGTCGGAGGAGTAGTGATGCTTGTGAACTGCGGGCAGATGGACTGTTGATGGCACCTCACCATGGCTTGACCTCTTTGGTTCTTTGGCCTGATCAACTAAAAAAAATGTGGGAAGGCTCCACTCCCATAGGACCAGCTTCCTCTGCCTTCTTTATGAGCCACCACCTCTAAACAGTGCCTAACTACTGTCCTGTTTGTGAGAGCCACCTAACAGGCTAACACGTTAACTGAGGATGAATCACCAAATAGTCCTCGTTAGCCTGATGAGACTAATTTCAAGTGATTATAAGAATGGCAAGTGTCTGAAAATGTGAACAAAGTTCTAGGGGGAAATAAACAGAGGAGCAAAGAGAAAATAAAGAGAAGGTCTGGGTGCTAGTGGAACTGACCAGCGCTAATGACTTAGCAATTAGCTCACCAGCTAGAGCAATTCACACGACATTAAGCCTCTAGTGGAATGATTGCCTTGACTCCTGCTTAACTGTAATACCTGATTCAATGGACAGAGAGAATAAGAAAGCGATACCTTGCATACCACCAACATGCATTCCTCTACCTGAGCAGCTTCAGAGAAGGTCATGGACATCGAGCGAAAGGTGATCTTGTGAATCCAGAAGTGCAAAATAGACCATGATATTGATATTGATAATATTTCAGTACCAGGGGAAATATTTCACTGAATCATCAGTTAGCCATGCTGAAGCCAAGTTCCTTGAATTCTACTTGTCTTACAGTGTATCACAGATGCCACCACAGACGCCAGCTGAGTCTGCTGGCTCCTGTAGAGGTGGTACTTTTTAATGAAAGTTGTCTGCTTCTCCCCAGCTGTTAACAGCTGCTTCTGGGGAAGCACATAACTCAGAGCATTCATGAATCTACAGGAGGGTGAACTTCAACAAGGGCAAAGTAAGGAAGCTGTGCTTTGTTGAAATAATGTGCGGATTAACGTGGCGGAGCTGATTAAGTGACTGATGTAATTACTCACACACTGCGTCAAAATTGCATCGATATCTTTGTTTACTGCAAACATTTGTGACAGGACAGTCTTTGGAAACCTTCAGCCATTAATAACTAGCTGCAATCTCTGCCAAACTGTGTTGTGTCTGTCATAAGAGTTGCACTTCCACCATAAATTATTTTGTATTTGCAGAGCATCAACAAACGAATTTCTCAATTTACACTGGAAGTGCACTAGAAGAGCATTCGTGAGGGCAGACATTCTTGCTGAATGAGAGGGCCTGGCTCACAATCTCAATTCTAGTTTATCCCAAAGCTGTTGGATGGAGTTGAGGTCAGGGCTCTGAGCAGGCCAGTCAAGTTCCTCCACACCACACACCTAACCTTGCCTTGGTCAACCTTGCTTTGTGCACTGGGCAAAAGTCACAGAAAGTGGCTTAATCCAAACTGTTCCCTCAAAACTGAAAGCATAGATTGCTTGAGTTATGAAGATTCTCCTTCACTGGAACTAATAGGCCTAGGTCAACCGCATACACAGAACTTTTTTCCACTGCTCCAGAGTCCAGTGGCAGTATACCACTTCATCCCACACTTGGCGTTCTGCTTGGTAATGTAAGGGAGCCATGCAGCTGCTTGGCTAAGAAAAACCATTCCATGAAGCTCCCAGCACACAGCTTTTTGTGCCGATGTTAAGGTCAGCAGAAAAAGCCACTTCTTGTGTGAGTTGCTCTGCTCTGTTTTGCAATAATATCACATACACTTTTGGAATATCTAGGAAGGGAGAAAATTTCACAAACTGACCTGTTGCAGTCGTGGCAGTCTATTACAGTACCACGCTGGAATTCAGT
Source organism: Etroplus canarensis (assembly GCA_015106775.1). NCBI lineage: Eukaryota > Metazoa > Chordata > Actinopteri > Cichliformes > Cichlidae > Etroplus > Etroplus canarensis. The sequence goes on along the minus strand of VUQH01005675.1, from coordinate 7,314 downwards.
GAGCTCTGTAGAACGACTCGGGACAGAATTCAGTGTGGCCCAAAACTTCTGTCGATACAGTGTGCATTTAAACAATAACATGTTGAACATTACTTTTAGTTTAATACAATCAGTAATGCTGTGGCTCAGGAAGTAGAGCTGGTTGTTTTCAAACCAGAAGGTTGTTCGTTTAATCCCTGGCTACTCCAGTCTGTCACTACAAGAAAATCTTAATTTATTTGTAATGAGACATAATGTTTGAAGCAGCTATTAAAAAAATATACTTACAATTGACTGTGGAGCAAAAATGAGATGTTTCAGACCACTGTCAGCCTGTGAAAATTTAGTGTATTGACTTTAGCGTTCAATACTCTAACATGTGATGTGAAGTAAACAACACAACGGTCGAGCCGCCCTCCACATTGGCTTGGAGGAATTCTAGTCTTTCCCTGGAACTAATGGGCCCAGGCCAGCCCTAGAAAAAACAACCACATAGCATTATCCATGATAAATCAAACTTTACAGTTGGCACAGTGCAGTTAGGTACGTAACATGCTCCTGGTATTCACCAAACCCAGCCTTACCCATCAGACTTTTACACAGAGAAGCATGATTCATCACTCCACAGAACAGTTAATGCCAGAGGAAATCTGGAACTCTGCAGTTACTGAAAGCGTTGGCAACTTTTACTCACTATGCGTACAGCACTTGGTGACCGCACTTTGCAATTTTACATCGTCTGCCACTTTGTCTCTGAGATGCTGTGGTTCCTAAACACTTATATTTTTGCAATAACACCACTGACAGTTGATCATGGAATATTTAGAAGGGAGGACATTTCACAAACTGAATTGTTGCAACTGCAGCATCACATTACAGTATCACATTTAAACTAGTGGACTCTTTAGAACGACCCAACAGTTCTCATTATGGCAGGCGCCTGATAGGAAGTAATTTGTGCTACTGCTGCAAGAAGGGCACATAGAAGCATGTGTACCGACTGCCATTAAACAACTTGCCCAACCACCAGGCATCTGGCTGCAGTTATTATGCTGAGTATTTTGATAGCAGTTCATTTATTTCACTTGCTGTATTTTAAAACATTTGTTGTATTTTATACTACTTATGGATTTTTGATTTTAAATGTACACTACTGTTTAAAATTTTGGGATCACTTGCACATTTCATTGTTTTCTGAAGAAAAACACATTTAATGCATTTAACAAAGAATTATATCAATTTCAAAAACAATTAAAATGAATCAGATGATTTTTCAAGAATGATCTATATTTTTGCATAGATGTCAGCAACTCTCAGTCCTCTGCATAAATCTCCTGGTATGGCTGTTAATCCAGGCTTATCATTTTATAAGGCTAATTGATCATTAGAAAACCCTTTTGTAATTGTGTTGCACAGCTAAAAACTGTTGTACTAATAAGGGATCAAAAAAGGGGCCATGGCATTTTTGTAGGTCAGTTTTGTATCTGAAGCATCAGCAGCTGTTTGTTTGTTTACAGGCTCAAAATAGCCAGAAAAAAAGAAGTTTCTTTAGAGACCCATCAGTCTGTTGTTGTGCTTGGAAAGGAAGGCTATTCAGTGTGAGGAAACTTAAAATCTCTTACCATGCAGTTAACTACTCCCTTCAGAGAGCAGTACAAATGGGCTCTAACAAGGACATGTAAAGGAGTGGGAGGCCCCAATGTACAGCTGTGCAAGAACGCAAATATCTGAGAGTGTGTAGTTTAAGACAAATCACAGCATCACAGGTAATTAGCTGGCAGCTGCACTAAGTAGTACCTGTCACACACCGGCGTCAGCATCAGCAGTGAAGAAGAGACTTCAAGATGCCGGACTTCATGGCAGAAATACCAGGAAAAAGCCATATCTCAGACTGGCCAATAAAAATAAAAGACTGAGATGGGCAAAAGAGCACAGACACTGTAAGACTGGAAGAAGGTAGTGTGGACAGATAAGTCCAAGTTTGAGGTTTTCAGATCAACAGAACAGAAGAACATTAGTGAGATGCAGAAAAAATGAAAATATTCAAGAACAGTGATTAATACCATCAGTCAAGCATGGTGGAGGCAAAGTGATGGTCTGGGGGTACTTTGGAGGTGAAAAAATAGGAGATTTGTACAGAGTGGAAGGAATGCTATCACAAGATTTTGCAAAGCCATGCCATACCCTGTGGACAGCACTTGACTGGGGCCATTTTCATCCTGCAACAGGTTAATAATCAAAAACACACCTCCATAATGTGTCAGCAATATTTAAAGAAGAAGCAGTCAGCTAGAATTCCGACTTTAATGAAGTGACCAGCACAGTCTGCAGATCTGAACCCTATTTAGCTGTTGTGGAAGCAGGTTGACCATATGGTACAGAGAAAGACTCCATCAAGCCAATCCATCTTGTGGAAGCTGCTTCTGGAAGCATGTGGTGAAATCTCATCAGATCACCTCGAAAAACTGACAGCTAGAACGCCTAAGCTCTGCCAGGCTGTAATTGCTGCAAAAAGTGCTTTTTTGATGAAGGCAGAATTTGAAGAACACATTCATCATTTCCATTATAATGATTATTTCTAACTCTGAAAATGTCAGCATGTCCTGTTCATTTGATGTATTTCCTATTCAGACTAATTTCATGTGTTTTCATGGAAAACAAGAGAATGTCCAAGTGATCCTAAACTTTTGAGTGGCAGTGTAGGTATGAGTTGCTGGATACTTGAATTTTCCATATAGTGGTATCTATCTATCTATCTATCTATCTAGTAAAGGCAGACTGCATAGCTAGTTGATTTACTTTATACACCTGTTGTAATGGGGCTGATTGAAATGGCTGGATTTAGTGATTAAGAGATGTGGTCCAAAACTTTTGTCCATACAGCGTAACTTTTCTCGGGTATTTTCAGTCCTTAATACCTTAAAAATTCCTGCAAATGATAGATTTCTGTTCCATTAGTTCATTTTAAGTAATACTGTGATTAACAAAAAAAAAGGAGCTGATGAGATATGCAAACTTGTCTAATAACTTTTGAAATAAGTGTCTTATCTTAGAGTCAGTCGTAAAAGTACTTTAGCTAAAATAGGACACAAAGAAGAAAGGCAGAAGAGCTGCGTCTTTGGCCCATCAAAAGTATTTCCATACTCATGACCTTAGAGACTAAAGACTTCTTCAGTGGATCTTGGGGGCAAAAAAACACAGAAATCAGGTGACGCATGAAATAACTCCTGAGAACTTCCGAAGACAACACTCATTGACACTACACAATGAAGTTTCCCCCACCCATCGTGTCCCTCCTTTTCATTTTCAAATTATCACAGCAAATATAATTACTAATTGATTGTTTCGTGACAGCGCGTCAAGCTCTGAAAGTACAATGGGAAGCTCAAACAGCAGTTCAGTTTGGATTATTGATGCCTGCAAGCGGATTCAGGGTCATGTTCCACGATCAGCATCAGAAGGTTTGGACCAGAGAGGGAAGGAGCAGTTGGCTGTGTGCTCTGAATTACAATGATACAATCAAGGCCGTACAATCATTAAAACATTATTCATTAAATTTAGAACGTTTTCATAACTTCAGCTTCTCACATATCCTGTGTGGTAAGGCTAAAACTTCTAAGAATGACTTTTGGATATAAAAATAGGACGTCAAGCCGAATTCACCATAGCAACAGCTTGCACAGCTGCATTTCTATTTGCTAGATGGGCAATATTGGTATGAGTGATGACAGAGAAAGGTAGACGCGCAGATGGTCGTCATATTCAGGAACTACACATCTGCGTTTTGGTAAGTTTGGTAAGTGAAAAATCCTTCTATCAGAAGCACCTGATCACACAGTTTGCTGAGCTGGAGCGGTCAGGTGTGTGTTAAGACAGCGCCACGGTCTTCCTAAGAGTGGGCATCCCAGAAAATTCATCGCAAGGTCAGAACCAGAGATGCTGCAAAAGAACCTAAGAGCTGCATCTTAGACTCTACAGGCCTCCGTTTTAAGTTAAATATTAGAATCAATAAGAGTACAGCTAGAAAAAGACTACATAAGTATGGCTTGTTTGGAAGTGTTACCCAGAGAAAACCTCCTCTCTCTATAAAGATCATGGCAGCATGGCTTAGGTTCACAAAGTTGCATCTGAACAAACTGGAAGACCTCTGGAACAATGTTTGTTAGACAGACCAGAGAGATGCTCAGCCATTAATAATGCACAGCGCCATGTGTGGCAAAAACCAAACACGGCACCTCAGCACAAACAGCACAGTGGTGGAGGGGTGGTGATTTGAGCTTGTTTTGCCGCCACAGGACCTGGGCACCTCTTGCATTCACTGAGTCGACCGTGAAGTCTACTTCATAGTAAAGTACTATATAGGCCA
>VUQH01005670.1:1991-19767 GCA_015106775.1 Etroplus canarensis | reverse complement strand
TATGTGTGTGGGGAGAGGTGAGTGTTGGGGGTCTTTAAATTCAGGCCAGTTTGCTGACCAAGCCATTTCAACAGGTTAAAACATGTTTTTGAATCTTTTCAATCCCTCAGCTTAATTCCTGCCCTCTGCTTTTTGTCGACTACCTCTTGTACTCCTGCTGTTCATTCTTGAGTTGTGTCTCATTTCCATTTCTGTGAGATCAATTTCCCTACGTTCAGGGTAGAAAAGCTTTGCTTTGGCGTTTCCTGTAAGTCTGATATTTATGTTTTCATCTTACAGAGTCTATCAGCAGCAATAATGACAGTAAACGTTGAAGACACTATAATACATGAGCCGGAAAGAGCTGATGGATGGGGAGAAATTAGGGAGAACAACTCCCAGTTTATATGTGCTTGAAAACAATCCAGTTCACTTCCCAACCTGTTATTTCAAATGAGAAGGGTCTCTTTTTCTCTTCCATGTATAACCAAGCAAGCAAGCCTGTCCCTATAACATCACAGGTCTATTTCAGACTTACTGCAGTGTGAAGCCATCACATTACAGCTGTATTGTACAGAACTATCAAAATGATCTCTTTTCCCGTATTACCTTTATTTCCTTTACCTTTCTGTGTTCACACTAGGTGTGTACACAAGCAGACATTCAGGGAAGTCAAATTCTCATCAAGGGAATTTTATTTACCAACCTCACTTTAAGACCTGTCTGACACAGCCTGACCTCTCTACTTGTTTGGTATGATCAGTAAGCTTCCCCCCTGGACAGATCATCAGCAACATTTAGTATCAGGGTTCAGTGGAAAGCCTTTGATCATCCTGCCAGCTCCCCTCATTACAGAATGAGAGTGGACTACTAGCATATGCCTTAGCCTGACAAGGTCATTACCACTAGCACTTCTAAAAGAGACACAATCTGAATTTATTGGTGTTGTTATGGGATGTTTGGACAGAGAAAAGAACTGTTCAGGTTGATGAGGATCCTGCAGTTTGAATAGCTCTCAACAATGCTCCTGCACAAATTGTTATTTATATACCATGACAGATTACAGAATTTTTTTTATCTTACCTTTAGAATAATAATAATTTGTTAATTTGGGTTCTCCATGGTTTTAATAGTTGCCGTGGGATTAAGATCTAAATCCACCTTATGGGTTACAATCCAAGTTCATTTTGATTGTGCTTTGGTGTGAGTGTGGATTAAGCATCTAGCCTATGACCTCACCTGCTATAATTGGTGGGTTTTAAGTGTGTATAGGAACATCACGTAATCTCTTATGACATTCAACGATACACAGCAGATACTTGAGGCCCCTCTTTTTTGCCATAAAGCAAGCCAGAAGACTGTTCTCAGATGCTTATATTGTAATTAATTCCAAATAGTCTGATGCAAATCCATTTCACCTTTAGAGCTACAGTAATGGGTAGTTCTAGTTCATTTAAAATGCTTTCCCTGGTTTTCTTTTATAGGGAGCTTAAAACTGTGATTAGTGTTTTGAGTATATTTTATTTTTGTTACTGATGTTGGTTGAGTTGATTCTCAGCTTCACTGTATTATCACATCAGTGTTTTCCAAAACTAGGACGTTCTAATTGAATGCTAAAAACAAATCCTTGTCATTATCATTCAAATGGCTATTCCTATTCAAACTACTTTAGTTCTGTTTCTTATAACTGTAACTATGTTACATGTATTTAAAATAGATATAGGTAGGTACACACTACACAAAGAAATTTTCTGTGTGAGCTGTGGGAAAGGGCAAAAGGACACTTTTATCCAATACCTGAACCTGAATTTTCTGCATGTTATTTGTTTGGATGTTATAGCTGTAAGCAACTATATTTGGTGTGCTGATTAATGTTATCATTACATTCCAACCTGTATTCCCTCTATTTATTTTTAACAAGTAGAATGCAACATTGAGTATCATGGTTCAGGGCAGAGCATTTGATCTGTCTGCCAATTTGCTCCTATCCTACCCTGCCCTGCAACAGCCCTGCATGCTCTCTGGTGTTTGATAGCCAAGCCTGACTCAGAGATACTGGTGTAGAGTTATGTTGCGCTTGTGCGCATCTGTGTGTGTTTGTGTTGTGTGTATGTATGTGGATGCGAAGACATGGATACTGCAATCTTGCTTTGATTTGTAGATAGAGACCAGTAATGAAAGCATCTTCTGTGTAGTACTGCATGAGTCAGCTCATAATCATTTCGATGCAATACAGTGACCTAAAAAAATAGAGAAAATAGTCTGCTGTTTGGCTGATTCTAAGGCATAACTAGAGACAAATAGTAGAAAGATGTCCCTTTACTCATTCAACATTTTAATCACAGTGACTCTTGACAGTCAATGGCATAATTTATTTAGATGCTAGAGAACTTTATAAATTTGGGTTTCATACTTTGATCTGCAGAGAACAAATCTTTTTTCAAATTTTTTTTCAAAGTCTGGATTGTGGTGGGAAGATAGATGGTCTCTGCAAGTATCAGACCAAGCTATGACATGAAATACCTTATGAGGGATGGATGGACAAACAGAAAAACAAGACAAGGTCGATAGATCACCAGGCAACCTGCTTAAATCCATCTGCACAGTACTGACAGATTCTGCGCAATACATTTCTTACTGTTAAATTGAGGCCTCTTTAATCAAACTAAAACCAGAAAAACTGAAAAACAGCTTTTGTTTTTATGCTAAAGGAGGAAAATGTCTTCGGGGGGTAGTTTCTTATTTTTACGACAGGGGTTTTGATCATTTTGGACTTCTCAGAGGAAATTAAGAAAAATCTACTCAGACATATGCTGTTGTTTTGTATGACTCGTACCATCAAAAATCTTTGGTTGTTCTGTGTCGGCAAATTCATTCTTAGGAATAAGACAGTTCAGTCACAGTTGAATTTTGTGTCTCTCTAGCTTTTTAAACTACTGTGAGGTAGCACAATCTCCATAAATTCACAGTGATTCTCATCAGAAGTTAGAAGCAGCAATGCTTTAATAGCGAACAAGTCTGGTCCGCCCTGTGACAGAGACATTCCTAATTGACTGTAGTTGGGTTCCCGTCTGACCACCGCCACCCTTTATTTAACAGAAGAACAAACATACAGGCTCTCAGCTTAAAAGACAGCCCTGTGTGTAACCAAGTCTGCCGTGGTTGGACTAGAAATTTCACAGCTTTAAAAACAACTTTGAAACAGGCAGTGTAGAGTTCTCTCCCCACTTACCCCTATCCTGTACTATTTGGGATTTTCCATCCACTGATGTGTGCGTGTGTACAGTACTTGTGTGCTTGCATGTGTGTGGAGCGGCCCTGTCGCTATTCCAGCGGCCTTGGGGACGACCGAGGGTGCTCGTGGCTGCAGCTGTGTGGTGATCCGGTTACCATCACATGGTGCTGCTTGGCTGCTGAAGAACTACCTCTGCAATATTAGAAACCGAAGGAGACCACAGGACCGTGTTTTCTCTCACCTCTCTCTCTCTCACTAGCTGTCTCTGCCTCCAAAAGCCATTATAACACTGAAGAAAAACTGAAACAACAGCCTGCACCAAGCTTGAAATCCTGTGTAACCATAACATGAAAATACAGGTGAAATTAAGGCCATTTTCAGCAGTTGCAACATCTTTCTGATGTTAAGCACCATTAAGGTGCATCAAAAATGTTTTTAGGTAGATGCTAATGAATAATCCTTTAGTTTATCAACTGTTTAACCCTTCTAGGCTCATTGTGATGCCTTGCATCATTGATAATCCTTTCCCTGCCCTCCCTGCAAAGAACAAGGTGCTTTACGAGAAGTGGGCACAAGCAAAGTGAAGGGAAAAGTGGAATCGCACAGTAGTCTCTTTCATCAGATGTGAATATTTAGCATATAAATACATTGTAATGAAGGTTATAAATGTCAGCACTTTCTGTGGAGACTTTAGAAAGCTTCTAGCTGTGCTCAGCTCCACTCACCTTTACCATAACCTTCGCAGGGCTCTTTACAACATAAAACCAGCACATGCCAGGCAAGTTCAGGAACTTTATAGACCGAGGGTGGCAGCAAAAACATCAATGCAAAAACAGCTCAAACTGCCCCTTCATTAAAGCACTGTTTATCCAGCTTGGTTCAGAATTTATTCTATAGAAAATTCTGCAAACCCAAACCTGAAAAATCCCACTGACCACATTCTGACTCCCGGTAATCCAATCCGCCCTGATGTTATTCGTGTCCTGACCTGTACAACCCCCATATGCTAACATATTGGCACCCTTTAACAAGTGATTGATTATCCCTGAGGCCTATAAGGAAAGGACAGTGGAGTTTAATGACATATAAAACTCTGTTTTGATGTAAGGTTCACAGACCTTTAAGAATAACAGCTGGCACAGGCAGAGCACTGGCAGGGAGTGGCAAGTGTTCAAGGAAAAGTGTCAGGTTAAGGTGGCGTGATAGCTGGAACCCTGTGGCTCCCTATAACCCATGACAACCTGCCAAGATCAGCAGCATGTTTTAAAGCATTTTACTTTGCCTTTTAGTCAAAACAGATTATCTTCAGAGACAAAGCCCTTGACCACGCAAGTGTCTAAGGTATTAAAAACACAGAGGGAAAGAGAATGACATATAATTTAGTCTAATAGTGTTTGCAATATAAATAGAGGCAGTAAAAAGATGTTATTAAACGTCTCGAGTTTCAGCAAAGCACGTGTTAAAACCATTTATGGGGGACAAAGCGTCTATTTCAAGTTGGTGTTTTGACTCGTGGTGGAATAGATGCCACTGTCTGTCTCCCTACGCAGTTCCCTCGCTATCGGTTTTCAAGCGTTTTCTGTTTCAAAATGAAATATTTCCATGAATTCAGATGTGCATCCTTCTAATAAGAATACAACCATGACAGCTTCCAGTACTGTTGCCCTTGCTCCTTCCGAGCCAAACACAGTACAATTTAGTAATTCTCTCAGGTGAAATAACATTATTATTAAACCTTTTAGTCTTTTGGAATGCAATGTGATTAAGGGATTGATTGTAGAGTGAATGCTCTGAATATAACATTTTCTGACACTTTACTCGTTTCACCTGTTTTTTAGTAATAAATTAAAATTAATCACTAAATGCCTTTTTGTCACTATGTAAATTTTATTTAGTTTACATTGCATTATTTCTCCTGAATTCTGTACCAATATAAATTAACTGCTAGCTACTTTGAAATTATAACACATAGAGGGTATACAGAAAGTCTACACACCTCTGTTAAAATACTATTTTTTCTGATATAAAAAAGGACCACAATAAATAATTTCAAAACTTTTTCCACCTTTAATGTGACCTATAAATAAGTGCACACACCTTAAAACTAATACTTTGCTGAAGCATCTTTTGCTTTAATTATAGAATTCAGTCTTTTTGAGTCAGAGTCTATCAGCATGGGACATTCTGACTTTGCAAAACTGGCCACTCTTCCTTGCAAAAGTGCTCCAAATCTGTCAGATTGTGAGGGCATCTGTTGTGCACAGCCCTCTTCAGGTCACACCACAGTTTTTCAATTGGATTGAGGTCTGGCTGGGCCATTCCAAAACTCTGATTTTCTTCTGGTGAGGCCAGTTCCAGTTCTCAGTAACATTACTGTTGTCATGGTCCCCGAACAGAACAGACCCAAAAGCAGGAAGCAGTGTTATGAGGTTTATTACAAGTTTGGTTTTGACAGGATAAGATGTACAACACTGGGAGGGAATCCGGGCTGAGTGGGGGCTTTCCTAACAGGTCCGAGACAAGGGATTTTCTGAGGCAGGTTTCCGAGGTCCAAGAGAGGGTTTCCTGAAGAGAGCACACAAAAGGTCAGGGCTGCACAGGTAAGTGTCACAAACTACTGGTAAAGACGCACAGGGAGAAACTTCATAAACGAGAGCAGCTAGACGGGCTTACGCAAGGATAAATGATGATCCAGCGTTGGCCTAGCGCTCCTCCACAGGTTATATGGCCGCAGGATGAGTGATCAGGTGTGGAACAGGTGGGAGGAGGCGGCGTAGCTAGTTCGCAGGGCTGAGGGGAGTGAAGGTGATTAGTTGCCCAGCCCAGCCCGACAGAGGAGACATAGAGAGAGCAGCAGGAAGGAGAGAAAGATAGAAGTGGGAGGGTCAGCACCAGGGAGGACAGGAGGGACCATGACAACTGTAGTTCCATATTTTCTCCACTGTTACATTGTTTTGTACCCTTGTTCTGAATGATACCTTTGAACAATAAGATCCATTTGATGCTTCTGCAAATTATGCTTTTTGGTGTAGGGTGCAACTGGGTAATGGTCAGGAAAATCCTACTAGGGCAGCTGAACTTTATTTGGGGTTAACCAGAGTTATTTTAACTGATGGCAAGTGTGTACCCAAAATACTGAATGCTGTAATTACGCAAAAGGTGTTTCAACAAAAATTAATTTTAGGGTGTGCAAACTTATGCAATCAGCTTATATTTTTATAGTTTTCCCCCTAACAGATTTGTTTCTTTCTCAATTGAATGGTACAGGGTTCAGGTCACATTAAAGGTGGAAAAAGTTTTGAAATTATTTATTGTGGTCTCATTTTTTTACATCAGAAAAACCTGGTATTTTAACAGGGGTGTGTTCACTTCCCAAATCCACTCTGTGTATTCTATTTTTAAAGAATGCCTTACACTAGCAGTCTGTTTATATCCTTGATAGAGAATTCAATAATATAATGTAAACTAAATAAAAGTCATCAGAAAAACCTAGTATTTTAAAAGGGGGTGTTTAGACTTTTTATATCTACTGTGTGACGTGGTGAATAGGGCTGATGGAGACATGGACAGAATGTTTTTATACACTGGATAGCATGACTGCACTCAACTGAAGTCTGTTGCAGTCTATTTCGTATGTGTCTCTGGTGCAGTGGACTATCTACTGTGAACCAACATGATGTTATGAATCATGGATCAAGGTTTAATGAGGCATCTTGAAAAACCCTTCAAAATATATAAAAGTAAAGAGTTTCAAAGAAGTAAACAGGTGAAGTACAAGAATCAGGACGAATGAGGCACCCTCATAAATCTAGGCTGAAAGTTTGATTTAAAAAATTAAAAGAATAGGAAACATGAAATATCAGAGTAAGAAAAATGGGATGCCCCATGCTGGAAAACAAACTGGAAAAAAAGATGATATATAACAAGCAGTAAATCATTCTGTAGCTACAATTCTAAATGCATTCGAAATGCAGCAGCTTATGTGCCGGGAAAGCAAAGAGGCCAAAAACTCTCTTTTCAAAATGTCTTTCATGTTTTTTTACACACAAGTTTTACTTAGTCACAAATCCTACAAGGAGTACCACACAGCCTGTGAAAACAGTTACATAATATCTCCTAAAGAGATTTCCAAGTTTTAAAATACCATGAGTATGTGTAAGTGATGTTTTCATTATTTTCACAGTATATGTGTCATTTTTTTTAAAAGCTTGTTTTACAAACTGAAGGTGTGGAGCTGCTTTTGGAGCATTACCACGCTTTGTCATAGTACGTTCTGTGTAAACTCATTTGGCTTTCTTCTTCTTTCAGCTACTCCCATTAGGTGTCACCACAGCTGATCATATATTATGAATCCACATTTGGATTTGACAAATATTTTACGCTGGATACCCTTCCTGAGGCAACCCACCCCCACCCCCCAACCCCCATTTACCCAGGCTTGGGACTGGCACTAGGAGTACACTTGCATGTGGCCTCTGTGGCTGTGTAAACTCATTCAGCTTTACAGAAGTTAAAAGCTAAATTGCTGGAGTACCCCTCTCTTTAAGTTTTTAATTTTTAAACAGCAATGCCTTGTCTCGAGCTTTTTGAGCTTCAAGCTTTGTGAGTCTTCAAGCTGTTTCTACATTAAAGGTACAAGTGCTTGAAGGTGGGCTTGTGATGTTGTAAACGACTGGTAAAAAGTGTCTGTCAGGGTTTTTTTTTCAACAAAAGCTTAAATCACATCAGCAAATCAGCACTGCTGTGAAACAAAATGAGTGGTATTCACCATGACTTGTGTGACTTGATGAGCCGTCTCTCAGTCAACTTGGAAATGCCTCCTATTTGAGAGTAACAAGATTTTTCAAGGCGGTGGTGTTAGGGGTGAGTGAGAGCAGCATGCGTGGAGGAGAAATTGCAGATTTCCACAACCACAGCTCAAATAAAATGTTTTTGAGCATGCTTGCATGGATATACTCAGAACAAGACTGCGTTCATGCTGTCTTGTTATTCAGTCTCTTTACGTCTGTCTCTCTTTCTCCTTCTCTCTCTCTCTCTTACACACACACACACACACACACACACACACACACACACACGCGCGCGCGCACACACCCACACACACACAAAGTTCCTGTAACACAATAATAGGAATGAAACAGCACTTTTTCTGTTTCTTTTTTCTTTTTTTAACAGCCAGCTCCATGTCAATATTACTCTTTCCCCATCAGTGATCACACACCACTCTATGTCTCAATTTCCTCCTACACACAGCCAGCTCCCAAATCCAACACTCACACAAATGTGCACTCTGTCTTTTTTTTTTAATATTCTCATTAAATTGAGGGCCTAAATGTTCTAGCACATACACACTTGACTGCTACCTTCTCCAGTCATGCTATACACTCTTGCCACTGATGGATTTTTTTCCCCAAAATATTTGCTCTGTAACACAAGCTAGTCTGTCTTATGTTTTCACTTCAAACAAAGCTATTAATCACCTTAATCGCCCTCAATTAACCCCTTATACCAGATGCTCGCTTCGCACGTCATACCGGTAACTGCTCATTCAGTCACCTCTGCCAAACAGGTGATGAATCACCACCACAAGGCAATCTCCACCACAGGCTAATTCACATGATATCACTGCTTCAAATGACAAAACATTAGCTAGAGGGAAACTGTGGAAACAGCCACAGGGAGGCCAATGGAGATTAGCAGTACAAAATGGCAAATGCAAGCGCCCAAAGCAGTGTGTATCTACATGCTGTACTTAGGAAGACAGGGAAACCCTGAAGCACAAAAACACAAAACACTCAAGGGAATAGCGCTGGAAAAGACAGAAGAACAATTCCACTTTCCAAGTTCTTGAAGGCAGTTTAATTCTGATCTTTACTTTTCCACAAAGGCTTTGTCTTTTTAGCACTTTGGCAGGAGAACATATAAGAAAGTGAACAACACAGCTGTCCATGAGAAAAGACAGGAGATATTTTTAACTTTCTAAGATATTTGCATGTCTAGTCTATATATGCACTTACAACAAAAACTACATGGTATTAAAAAATAAATAAATGAGAGTCAAAGGTTAATGTTAAGGAACAATTCCTATGTCAATATAACAAAGCTCACTAAATTTATTCAGACACCCACTTCCCAAGCACCCACACAGGTAATTTGTCACTACACACACATTCTGGCAAAAGTTTTGTGTAATAGTATAATTAATCTCTTTCATTGCTGACAAATTTTAAACCACAGCAGTGGAAAAGGTTGCCATGACAGTAGGAGAGGTCTGACCTCCCTAAGGGGGCCCGACTTGACTTCACTCCTTTAGAAGTGGTGTGTATGATTCTGTTTAAACATACATAATGACAACAATGAAAGCCAATCAACACAAATGAAAAGGAGTTATCCTTCTAGGGTTGATTAAAGAAAAAGAGGAAGAGAAGAAAAAAGCAAGAGAGTGGTAAGTGACGCAGATATTAATTAAATATAATGTTAAATAACTAAAATTTCCTGCATAACCAGTGCTAGGGCTTACAAAATAGTCCAAAAAAGAGAAAATATCCAGTGAGTGGCAGTTCTCTGGGGAAAAGGAGCATGGTCTGACTGCTTCAAGCTGATAGGAAGGCAACAGTAAATCAAACAATCAGGGGTTACAACCAAGTATGCAGCAAAGCATCTCTGAATGTACAACACGTTGAACCTTGAAGCAGATGGGCTACCACACTGGATGCCACTTCTGCCAACTAAAAACATTTGCACAGGCTCATCAAAACTGATAGAATGCTGAAAAAAGTTGCCTAGTCTGATGCATCTCGATTTCTGCTGTGGCATGCAGAATTTAGCCCCTGGGATTAATGAAGTACTCTGATTCTGACATTTGAATTGTGTGGTCAGAATTCTGTGTAAACAGCATTAAAGGATGGCTTCATCCTGTGTGTAATGATGTGGAGAATATTTTCTTGGCATGTTTTGGGCCCTTTAGTACCAACTGAGCATTGTTTAAATGCCAGAGCATACCTAAGTCATGTTGTTGACAATGTCCACCCCTTTATGACCACAGTGTACCCATCTTTTAATGGCTCCCTCCAGCAGGATAAAGCACCATGTCACAAAGCTCAAATTATCTCAAGTTGGTTTCTTGAACATAAAAATGAGTTTGCTGTGCTCAAATGGCTTCCACAGTCACCAGATCCAAATCCAATAGAGCACCTTTGGGAAGAAGTGATACCTGAGATTATCATCAAAGATGTGCAGCGAAAAAATTTGCAATACCTGTGTGATGCTACCATGTCAACATGGACCAAAATATAGGAGGATGTTTTCCAGCACTTTGCTGAATGCCACGATGAATTAAGGCAATTCTGAAGACAAAGAGGGGTCCAACCCTGTTGCTAGGGAGCATGCAATAACCTACTCAAGATTAGCAAGCTAAGACTGATAAACTGACACCTATGTTCTTTTTAATACTTTAATATCTATAACAGAAAGATCTTTGCTCAAAAAAGGACTGGCTTTTGTACAAGAATGGTTCAGACTGGATGGAGAAAAGAAGGCATGTCCCTAGCCTGTATTTTGAACTTTTGGATATTCTCACTCCAGGTGGGGACACAAGCCCCTCCAGCCATCGGAGGTTTCTATCAGAAAGGGCATCCAGTGTAAAGTCTTTGCCAAATTACTTATGCAGATTCCTGAGCAACCCCTTGGGGGAAATACACGGGGACAACCAAAGCATATCCTCAGTGTCAGTGATGGCAGTATATGAATAAAAACTAGCTAGAAGAAATTTTACTGTACATGTTTCTATACAAATACTGAATTCACATTTTTGTACTGCTTTAACCAAAAAAAGCCTTAATAAACATCAGTTGCAAGCCTAGTTTGACCCACAAAGGAGCACACGATAACCAGCTTTTTTTAGAGAAGAGGTATGTTGCCTACAGGATCAGCTTTTATCCTTGCACTGCCGATTGCTCATTGGGTTACTCGCACTGGGTCTGCTGCCAAATGTTTGATATCCAAGATGGAGGTATGTTCCTTTGAACACTGCTTGTGGCACTCTTCTGATATAGCCTTACATGAGTTGGATCCACGTAGATGATGCCAGCCATCCTTGTTGACAGCAAGGAAGATTTGATCAGACTCATTTGTGGCAGTCATTGGATGATATTTACATTGTAGGGTGTTGTCTTTCTATATGAAACACGAGGAAGAATTAAAAGTGGGATAGCTGTTGGGTCTTATCAAAGTCCTTCTCGAAGGCTGTAAATGGATGGGGAAGAATGTGATAGATATAATTATTAAGAACATTTTACAGCTCTTTTGGGAACTGCACAGAGCAGCTTACTTTCGTGAACCCAAATCAAGCAGTTTAGTGTCTTGCTCCAATAGAAATGAATGGTTTTGAATGATACAAGTATAAGTATCACGTACAATCCTAATAAGTTGAGCAAGGAACAAGAAAACACAATAAATTCCACCTCAAAGCTGTGATTTTCATGTCCAATCCAAAACTTCAGTGTCTCTGTCATGTATCAAACCCAAAACACTTTTAGTTCCCTTACCTTTATCGTCCTATGCCCAAAATGAAAATACTTTATTTAAAAAAAACAATGGCATAAAAGCATAACCTTTGATAATTATTTAGTGTTTTGCAGAATCACCCATTATATTGGTGAGTGGGTTGCAAATCCTGACATTTCAGTCCAACCCATTCTGACTAGTTTTAATAGCTTCAGGGTGCGTGCATCAACAGACTGGTTTAAGAATAAATGTTCTATTTAAATTTATTTTTTTTAAAAAACCTTTTCATATTGACTCTGACAGTTATGCTTTTTGTGAATTAATCCTGCAGTGTTCTGACACATACAATTTAATGTCACATATACAAATCTGTTTCCATGTAGTTTTTGATGCAAGAGTTTGCAGTGGGAAAAAAGACTAATGTATATGATGACTTATATAGGATTTTATTTCTAACAAGCCTGCAGTATTCTGACTTACAATTTTCTGACGAAGGGAGCTTTTAGTTTAAATCCAGTTCATAATGGATCCAGTCTCTGTCCAGGTGAAATTGATGTCAGTTTAAGGTGGCCTAAATTGGCTTAAAATTGCAGTGTGTGGTTACTACTATTTTCTAGCAATCAATCAAACTGATGAGTTTGGCAGAAAAAACCTATAAGTCTAACAGAAAAACTTTAGTCACTCCAGATTAGGAACATATTCAGAGACAGTGGCTACACTGTTACAGGCAAAAAGAAAAGAGACAACAACAAAAAAAAAGGGAGAGACAGCAGACTGAGAGACAGCAGTGGAAGGATTTAGTCGCGTGTCTCTCCTCACTACGTAACCAGTTATTACAGCAAGGCAGGAAAGGCTTGGAGGCCCCCTGACTATCATTTATCAATCATCATATGAGGAGGAAAAGACCTTCTTTCCCTCTGTGAGTTTCCACTTGGAGTGGTTATGTTCCTGAGCCTTAAATCACTGCCCTATAGCAAGTCGCTGACACCCTAGCAAGAGTGAATGAACGGCGGGAATTAGGTTGCTGTTAACTCACTGAGCTGAATCACTGACAGATAAATGAGAAAACAGTGTAGTGATGGTGCTGACAAATGGGGCTACTTTCCTCTCAGAAAATTAGAGAGCATTATAGTTTGTGGATGGATTAGTGGCAAAAATAGGACTGACGCTACCAACCCCTGTTCAACTTTCAGAGAGTTCACAAGTCAGCAAGGAGATTGAATAAACTGAGATCATATTGCACTTCAAGCATGTGTTCTAACACTTTATCTACTTTAGAAGTGGTTGTTTTTCTTGTAATTCAGATCATTCCTCTCATGACGCAGTGGATATGAATAATGTAAAGGATATTTAATGTGAACATGTTTAGTTTTTATTCTTAGTCACCAAAATGACTCAAATAAATTATCATTTTAGGCTCTAATAAGAACCTTAAACATCCCTTTTGTTAGATATTGAGTAAGAAAAGAAATGAATCATTGCAGCTTCTTCTTTTATGATCCAGACTCTGAAACAGTGCCTGTGTGTACAAGTGAAAGCAAATGCAAAGATAGTGACAGACAGATAGAAATGAAGAGAGTGGAGACAGCAAGGCTGCTGATTGTCAGACTGCGTGTCAGACTCGACGCCTGCGCCTTTTCCCTTGCTCCTTCCCTGTCATCCAGCAATCTGCCCATCAGTCCCAAATCTCAGACACATCATTGTTTTTGCTAGATATTGTGATTCTGGGTTTTGTGTAAGAACAATATATGTTCATTTTAAGAAATAATTTTGCAGTGAAAGATGATGTTTTATTTGTTGGAAAGGGTAAATAATCAAAAATCAAAAATCTGTCGCAAATAATAGGGAATATAGACACTACATGGACAAAAGCATTGGGCCTCCTGTACATATTACACCTAAAGCAGCTTTTATGGCATCCCATTCTAAGTCCATTGGCACTGATGTGGAGTTGGTCCCCCCATTGCTGCTTTAACAGCTTCCACTCTGATGGAAAGGCGTTTTACAAGATTTTTAGAGTGTGTCTGTCGGAATTTTTTTTCCATTGATCAAGAAAATAATTTGTGAAGTCAGACATTGATGTTAGGTGAGGGGCCGGGCTTGCAATCTCCATTGTAGTTCATCCCAAAGGTATTCCAAGTGGGTGAGGTCAGGCCTCTGTGCAAGCAGGTAAAGTTCTTCCACACTTAACTCATCTAATCATAATTTATTGACCTCGCTTATTACTTTGAGGCACATGCTGGAACAGAAAAGAGCCTTCTCCCAACTGTTCCCACAAAGTCAGAAGCATAGAATTTTCCAAAAAGTTTTGGTAAGATAAAGCATTAAGATTTTCCTTCGAAGGGGCTTAAGCCAACCCCAGAAAACAACCCCATAACAATATCTGTCCTCAACCAGACTTTATAGTTGGCACAATGTAGTCAGGCAGGTAATGTTGTCCTGGCATTCAACAAACCCAGACACATCCATCAGACTGCAAGCTAGAGAAGTGTGATTTGTCACTTCACAGAACATATTTCGACTGCTCAAGAGTCCAGTGGTGGTGAGCTTTGCACCAATCCACCCAGTGCTTGTCATTGTGTTTTGTGATGTAAGGCTTAGAAGCAGCTGCCCAGCCATGGAAATCCATGCCATGAAATTCCTAGCACATTGGTATCATGCTGATGTTTTTGTTAGAGGAAGCTTTTTAAATTCTGCAGTCACTGAGCCAGCAAATTTTATGGACTATGCACTCGGCTCTGCCGGGTAATTCTACATGGTCTGCCACTTGTTGGCCAAATTTCTTTGTTTCCTAAATGTTTGCACTTTGCAGTATAACACTACTTACAGTAGATCATGAAATCTCAAGGAGGGAAGAAATTTCATGAAGGAGCTGCATCCTTTTTACAGCATCACACTCAAATTCAGAGAGGTCTTTGGAGTGACCTATTCTTCCACAAATGTTAATAAAGCCAGACCGCATGACTAGGTGCATTATTTGATACACCTGTGGCAATGGGACTGCATGAAACACATGAATTCGGTGATTAAGATTTGTGACCCAATACTTTGGTCCATACTTTTGGAGAACTGAGAGTCTAAGTTGCAAAATAAACAATGTAAGAAGACCATAAAGATATTTCTGAAAAAAAAATGTTTTCAGTTTGGTCTGGTGCAAGAAAAGCAAAGGACACATGGCCAAGATTAAATATCTTAAATCTCTTAGATTAAAAGAAATGATTGTGTTTTGTTGTCTGGCAAGCGCTTAGTTTACATTTAGCGTTTGTGCTCCATCCACCCACCAATCCATCCATCCTTTTTTTTAAACCACTTATCTATTCATGGTCATGGGGATGCTGGAGCCTGTCATGGGGTGAAAGACAGGATACACCCTGGAAAATATGCCAGTCCATCACATTTGGACAGAAAACTATTCACACTCACATTCAAACTTAAAGCCAGTCTTAGAAGTTGTATGTGTAACTAAATGTATCTCCAGGCTGTTGGTGAAGAAGATGGGGAACAGAGAAATTACACACGCAGTGTTAATCTTGTTACCAATCTGAATCTGGGGTGTGTAAATGGATGATACATCTCACATCAGGGTGCATTGAGTAAATGGCAAATTGAGGAGCAAATCCAAATTGGTCAATGGCCAGATCAGTAGATTGTTTCATAGGAATCATCTGGTCAGGGGCATCGGAGAGAGGGAATGTTTTTGCCTTAAATGAAGAAAGACGGTGGTGCGTGGTGCGGTGGTTAGCACTGTTGCTTCACAGCAAGTGGGTCCAGGTTCAAATCCAGCAGCGGGCCAGCTTAGGCCCCTCTGTGTGGAGCTTGCATGTTCTCTCCAGGTGCTCTGGCTTCCTCCCACAGTCTGGAGACGTGCAAAGGGGTTAGGTTAATTGGTGATTCTAAATTGACCGTAGGTGAATGTGAGCATGAATGGTTGTCTGTCTCTCTGTTTGCTCTGCGACAGACTGGCGACCTGTCCAGGGTGTACCCCCCCTGCCTTGACCCTGAATTGAATGAAAAAATTGTAGGACGTTTGTCAGAGGAAAACTCCAGAAGCGTCCAGCCTTTATTCGGCAGTGATGCCCGAAGGTGAGTTTGTCACGTCTTGTGATGGGTCCTGCAAAGGGCAATGCCACTTGACCAAGCAATATTCAAAAACACAGAAACTCATACACGAAGACAAATTTACTTTTGTAACTTGTACTGAGACAATTTAGTCTTCCACAGACACACACTGTCTGTCCAGCTGTGTCAACAGGTGCATATTTATTTTTTTGTGATTTGGTATTTGACTTCATGGCGGCAGTTACATGGAGCTGTGTTTAAATTTGTAGGTAAATGTGTGTTTTGTGGTTGATGGGTATAATGACTGTAATTAATGATACTGCTCCACTGGAAATACCTCATGTTTTGTCACCACTTACTGCCATTTAGCTCAAATTCACAACATGTAACTAATAACGTCAGTTAGCCAGCATACGAGTAGCGCATATGAGTGCTATGAAGAACAATATCTACTTGTGTGACTTCATGCATGCACATAAGAATCTTTGTGAGTGTAAGTATATTGATGCATATTTCAGTGCTGTCTATGCATCTGTGCATGAAAGAGATAGAGGGAGGGAAGGAGGGAGGGAAAAAAGATGTAGCCCTGGGACGGGGCTCTCAACATCTGTCAATTTGGAGAGCATCACAGCTGCCAGGAGGGAATGGATGATAATCCATGTAGGACAAATTAGGACACTGAAGAGTGAGGGAGAGAAAAAAAAAAGATAAAGACAAAAGCTCCCCGATGATGGCATTTTTGCTGAAGTGTGCCACTGAGATTTGGTAATAAATAGGCTGTATTTTCTAATTGGTGGTGCTTGGAAAATCCTTTGGGATCCAATAATAAACCTTCACGTTGTTGCTCCTCAGGGATAAATTTCCTCTGGACACATTACGGCAGCCTGAAATTAATGTAGCAGCATAATAGTACAACATAATATAAATACTATAATGTAATACAATACACATCACCAGTGACATATAGTTTGAAATATGGGTTTTGGCTTTTTGGGCAAATCATTTCAAAGTGATTTATGTCCTTGAGTGAGATTGCCTTTCACAGGTTGGAATTTCATTCCAATGTAAATAGAGGTTTTGCTCTCATGTTGTGGTTAGAAGTGTGAAATGCCACCACAACTTTTTACTACACCATATACATTAATGTGAACCGATTAAGTAGTTTTGTTTGCTCTAACATACAGAAGACCAATAAAAGCTGTGCTATTTGTCAAGGTGCACATTGTAACCATAATTTATTGAACCCAAACAACAGTGGATTTTTGATTTTCCTTTTCCAGCCACAAAGAAAATAAGCTGAATTTAGTGCCGTGTGAATGTTAGTTTGAAAATGAATATATGACTGGTGTCATGGCCCTTGGATTTTGTGTTCTAGTTTTGTATATTTTGAGAATGTCTTTAGTATCTATTTTTAATATGGTTTATTGTGATTCTTCAGTTAGGATTCTGAGCCTCTGTTCAAGTTACATTTTGTTCACTCCTGCTATCTAGTTTGCTATATTGCATTTGAGCCTTCTTGTGTCTAGTCTGTGTGTAATTCATTTGAGTATTTCCTGTTTCCCTGGTAAGTCTTTGCTTATGGTATTAAGTTTCGAGCTTTTGCTCTTATTGCATTTTGGTTCTAGTCTCTCGTTGTGTTTTGACTTTTATTAGTTCCCTCTGCCTCTGTTCTAGCCCCTACCTGTGTTTAGTGTGGTCATTAGTTTCCTGTGTGTCTCCTCGGTCTGATCCTCTTGATTGTATGTTCATCTTTTAAGTTCAGTCTCATATCTACATTCTCACTTATGTTTCTAACTTCCTGTTTTACTTTGATACAAGATATATTTTAGCCATTACATTTAGTTTGGGTTCATGATCTTGATTGTTGTCACCTGTGCTCCTCTCCCTCCTGTTTCTCATTTGCCATTAGTTCCATATATATGTATAGTCCCGCTCTGCCTTAGTTCTTTATTGTGTTATGTTGCTAATGTTGCTGCTCAACCTCGTGTGTGTGTGTGT
>VUQH01005660.1:1683-13222 GCA_015106775.1 Etroplus canarensis | reverse complement strand
TGTCCCATATATGTGTGTGTGTGTGTGTGTGTGTGTGTGTGTGTGCGTGCATTCAGAGATCTATAGATAGAGTGATGCCGTGGAGCTTTAATCCACCATTCTGCCTGTCAGCAGGTGGACACACAGGTGGATTACTGCCTGCTGCGCTTTCATCATCGTTATTACACTGGAGATTACAGCACACACACATCAGATCTACACTCTCTTTTACATACACACACATATTGAAATTACAAACACAACTCACTTGAAGGTTATTTCCTAGATTGTGCACTTTCTAGACACTTAACAAATTACTCTTAACTTATTCATATGTAGTTTTAAAAATTGCATGTATTTAATAAATTATAAACAAAAATTACAACTGTCTTGCAGTCCTCAAAAGGGACCAAATCCTCTTTTTTCACAAGGTCTTTATGGTCAGTCAAACCTCTACAAGGGACTGCATCAAAAATGACCCACATAGAACCTCAGAGTAATCCTGAAAAGATGGACAAGCATAATCCTGAAAGGGGTGAAGATTTTAAACTTAATACAGTTTCAAAAGACTTCTAGCTTTGTAAAAATATTTTGTGAAACCAGCATGCACACAGGCTAGTCTGGGCCTGTGCATCTTGTAACACCAGTTTAGAAAGGCATTATATAATTTTCTTTAACTGCATGACCTTACCTGTATTCTCTTCTCCCAGTCTATGGTCTTTATCAAATAGGAAAATGTGAAAAAATATATATCAAAAACTATTCTACATCACAAAAAAACTCAAAAAGGGCCAAAAAGGAAACAAATCAGCAAAAAAATGTTCCCCAAAACTACAAAGAGAATCAAAACAACAAAAAGCATACCCAATTACACAAACAAAACAACATCAAGATTTAAAAAAGACCACAGGTACACAAAATAACAGAAAGAGGCCCCACCAGATGTCGCTGTTGAGCAGCGTGCAACCTGATCAGTGATCTGTTCAACAAGATATATCATTCTTTACAACTATTACTGCTGGGCATTTATTGCATATGACAATGCTAACACTGTCACAGTGTCTCCTAACAGTCTTCCTTTGGTGCGCACGGTGCTGGCCCATCAGCCTTTATTCTTTATTTGAGTGAGTGAGCAGCTGAAAACTGTATGCACGTGTTCAACGTACTTTCAGTAATGGGTATAATAACGAGTTTAATAATGAGTGGATGTGCAGCACTATCAGGAGGGCCCTGTGCTTATACAGCAGCCAGTAAAATGTACTTCTTTTTGATTTGAGATCAGACAAAATGTCATTAGTCTTTTAAACTCACAGCTAGCTGTTATCTACCAATAGGTAGGTAAGGTAGGTAAAGTCCATTGGGCGTTTACGTCAGAGCCTACAAGACTCATCAGGCCGAAGCTTATCCCTGGTTTCTGTAGCGTGAAGCAACTTAGGAGTTAGACTCCTCCTGGATGGGATGCTAGTCCACTGCAGGTTACCTTCCCAGTATTTTACTGGTACCCATTTTTTTACTGCTGGGTGGACAGAGGCACACTTGCAGTTGGGACCTTGCCTAAGGGCCTTGGCACAGTGGGGGTCTGACCGGGATTTGAACTCATGACCTCTCGATCATGAGCCCGGCATCTTAAACATTACACCACCGCCCCCCGCCTAACTACCGATAACAGGGTAATAAATTGGAACAAGTGGACAATTTATTAAAGGTCAGATGTAGGAGCTTGCTATTAGAATTTGAGACAACACCTAGTTTAGATTTTTTTAACCTCTCTTTCAATTCAGAGTGATTTCAAAGAAAAATATGTCTAACTGAAGGCTGTTGCCAAAAAGTTACTCTTCTACTTTCTGTTCCTGCTCTTGAGAGGAGATGCTATTTAGACCACCTCAGGCATCAAGAATCTTAACAACTGCTACTAATAGTAAGTTAAGAACCTTAAAGCAATGAGTTTTCTGCTATATTTTGCTTTTAATGCGTTATGATATGATCGTTTATTGCTTAATAACTTTGGATTTTTAATTTGATTTGGTATACCAGGGTAATATACTGCTCTGTGAGCTCAGCTGCTGTTATCGATATTACCACACACATTTCTGTCTCCATTTCCATTTACTTCACCCTCCTGGGTGCTTATTATTTAACTGATGAGGTGCATTTTATTTAGATTCACTGAGAACTTTGAAAATTAATGCTTACAGGTTCTCTGTGCCAGGGCCGTCACTGTTAGAGACACAAAACAGCAAAAAGATATCCCCGAAAGACCACAGAGACACAAAACAGCAAAAAGATATCCCCAAAAGACCAGAGAGACATAAAACAGCAAAAAGATATCCCCAAAAAACCACAGAGACATAAAACGAAAAAAAGATACTTAGAAAGACCACAGAGACACAAAACAAAAAAAAAGATAGTTAGAAAGACCACAGAGACATAAAACAGTCAAAAATATCCGTAAAGACAAACAAAACAACAAAAAGAGACCTGAAAAGACCACAGAGAATCAAAACAACAAATAATACCCCAAAAGACAACACAGACAGAAACAAAATAACAACAGCTACTTTACATTACAATAACAAGCCATTTTTGTGTTTATAGTGCTGGTTTAATAATTTTAAATAAGATTAAATGAAATGTATGTTGAGGAAGTCACTGTCATGGTCTTCAGTTTTGTGTTTGAATTTATATGGTTTGTGAGTTCCTTAGTTATTTTCCTTTGTGTTTCCTTGGATTATTCATGTATTTGGGAGTTTTGCCTTGTGTTCTGTTTTGCATTCCTGTTTTTTTCTCTTGTGAGCCTCTTGTTAGCCTATGTTTAGTTCCTGTCTGTTGTCAAGTTCACACTTTGTCATGTTCTGTGTCGTATTCTGTTTCCTGTTTTACTTTGAAGCCTGTTCTGTCCTGTGTTCAGTTTACTTCCTGCCCTGTGTTCCTCCCCCTCCTGTTTCTCATTGCTAATCAGTCTGTGTGTTGTTAGTCTCTGTGTGCATTCAGTTCAGTGTGGCGGTGTCAGTGTAGTTTCCCTCGTGTGTGAGATGGTTGGGTCATTCCTTGTTCTGGACTTTGTATCTTTGCATTGTGGTAATAAAGGTCATTTTAGAATTCAGTTTGTTTCCTGGAGTCTGCATTGTGGGTCTGCTCCCTGCACTCTCACTACCCAAACCACAGTGACAGTCACTGTGGTTTGGGTAAAAAGAAAAGATTATCTTGCAATTATTTATTGTTTAGATAAACATAAAAATTTTAACTTTCTAGTTTGAAAACTGAACAGTTCCAAAATACATATAATCTAAATATAAAGTACACATACATATATAATAAATGTAGAAGCTTTGCATTAAATGTATCATGGATAAAAAAAATAATTCAAACACCTCCTTTTCTTATTTAATAAAAACTTTATTCAGATAAAAACAAACTCTGCACAGGATTTCCAGAATCATTAATAATCATATTTAATCTCTAAATTCTAGGCATTTTCTATGATCAACATTTCAGATTTTATTCCAGAAACAAATAAGAAAATCAGCAGAAAAACACAGGACACTGGTGTAAGTACAAAGTGTGTACAGAAACTCTGATGGAGCATGTAAGGTCTCATCATGACACTGTGGGGACATTCAGCTGGATCCCTGTTTAGGGTAAAATTTTGCTTTTTCTCCACTTAAACACTTAACTCAGCTAAGCTTTCAGGAAATGAATGGGCCTATGTAATATCCATATAGTACATGTAAAGCTGGCATGATGTGCATCTTTAGACATAAGCTTTGGAGTCTGGATCTGTTTTGGCTGCTGTGTAGACCTTTTGTGGTTGATTTCCATAATAACCGCTGCAAAACAAGAAGACAAAGTCAGTGCAGTGTGTGTGTGTGTGTGTGTGTGTGTGTGTGTGTGTGTGTGCTTGCATGCATGCTTTTACCCTTTCTTGCTACCAGCTGATGCTCTTTTACACGCGGTGCAGAGAAAAGCTCCACCTAGAATGGCCAGAGAGGCTCCACCCCATCCAATGTAGAGGCCGGTGCCCAGCTCAAACCTGCAAACACACGGCAACTGACTGATACAGACTGTTCAAACATTATAAAATGGCATTCAATTTAAAGTTGAAGCCTCATCACACCAGCCTTATCATTTATATGAATGTGGAGGGTTTGGGGTGAAAAAAGATGTAAATCTGAATGCTAATAAGGATTATATCTTTCTCTTATTATGAAACATTGCTATCTTGTTGTCATTTCCTTTGTGGTAGAACCGAATGAAGCCCTTGTGGAGAAATGCCAGTGTGGTGAAGTTACCTCACTCCACCATAGAACGGGTTATTGAAGTCCTGGACGACCCTGGCTGCGTACCAGGAACAAGCTACCATACAGCAAAGACCTGCAAACACAGACAGAAAGGTTTATATTCTTACTTTCATTTCTTCTTTCGTTCTGGTTGTGAGTGCAGCCATAACATCACATCAGTGGCTGATACAAAAATAGTGTATTATTAATGTAGTGTATTAATAATGTATTATTGTAGGGTTTTTACATTGATACATGAAGCAACTTGAGGCAACTGTTAATGTGAATTGGTGCTACAGTATATAAATAAAACTGAAATTAACTAAACAACCGAGGAAAAAAGCAGACACAGCCTGCCTTTATTATTGAGTGAGGATCCAGCATCAACCTGTCAATTCCTGGGCAAATATAAATAAATGCATAAAATAAACAGCAGCACCAAAGTGCCAAAAACTGCAGTTCCTGTAACGGCCACTTGAGGCTACCTCCAACAGTGACTCAGTCCCAACAGACTCCTAGCTTAGATTGTCTTCCAGCACAGCAGAAATTAACATATTTACAGACAAAGAAAAAACAAGTTTGGTCCTTAAAACTTATTTTCCTCTTTGTGAATACTTTACAGGATATAAATTTTTATATTGTATCTTTTTTACTGTGTTAAGGTTTAAAAATTTGCATCATAAGTGAATGATTTAACTGACAAGTGGACTTTGACACAGGCAGCTGTAGTTGGCAGCTGTCTGGTAGGCTTTGCCTCAGCTAATTGGAGTCCTTGAACTGGAGATCTGGACCATGTTTATACTGTTGGTGGCTTTTGGAACCTTTTCTGACAAATAATATGACTTTCTGTGTGATTATTTGCACTAAAAGACAGTCCAAGAACTCTGAGCTCCAGTTTTGCTGAACCAAAGCCTTACAGTAGTGACACCAAAATAAGATAAGTTGTGAAGAGCATACAAGATTCCT
This sequence comes from Etroplus canarensis, assembly GCA_015106775.1. Taxonomy (NCBI): domain Eukaryota; kingdom Metazoa; phylum Chordata; class Actinopteri; order Cichliformes; family Cichlidae; genus Etroplus; species Etroplus canarensis. The sequence continues at coordinate 8,000 of VUQH01005660.1, read as the reverse complement.
GTTGTGAACATCTGATATGTGACAATGTGTTGCTTTAAAGGGATTTCTCCTATATATAAAAATATATCCAATATAAAGAAATATAAAAAGTGAAAATAACATAAAGATAAACTCACAAGTTTAGTATTTTTAGTTACACCACTACACAACGCCTTACAAACAGAAGGTCCCTGGTTCAATTTCCAGGTGAGGACACAAGCCCTTCTTACCATATAGGGTTGTATCGGGACGGGCATCTGGCCTAAAACCTACACCAAATTACCAATGTGGATTAATCCGCTGTGGTGACCCCTTGGGGAGGATACAAGGGAGCAGCTGAAGGTACTTATACATGTGAGATATTATGAGTCATTCTAGCATGCAATCCTGTTACTGACAGAACTGGTTTTAAAATGTCTCTAATTGTGTCAAATCATTGTGGGAAATATTGTAAATCTATTACTTGATGACCACGTTAAATTTTCACATTAATTTTGAATCAATCAAAGCTGATTGGTTGTCGGGACAGATGAGCAAAATGCACATTTAAAATTTTTTTTATAAGGCTTGTGGGAACTTTTTCTCAAGTTTTATTTTGAGATAACTGGCAGCAGAGAGCCGAAATAGAGACGATCACGTGAACTGATGACTCACCAGCGAGGATGCTCAGGACTCCTCCAGTGGTGGCGATCTTGGCCTTCGATTGTTCGGTGGCCGAGCCGATCTTGATGCACTTGAGTCCGAGTAGAGCGACGATTAAACTTGCAAGGCCAAGCAGCAGAGAGACGATCATCAGGGCGCGACATGCCTGTATGTGAGCTGCAGAGACGGACAGAAATTATTGCAATTATGCTAAGCACCAGTGGACATATAAGTCACATAGAGACACACATGTATGCATCCTTTAGTTCTAACAGGTTCTAATAAAAGAGGCAAAAATAATATTCCTGTGATGCTGGGGAGGGAATTTTGCCAAAGCAGATTAACAAGGTCCTTTCCAACAAGCAAGCATGAGGAAGTTGTGTATTTCAAAAGAAGTATTTTGTAATGACTTTTTGTGGCAGCAGGATGAAGGTTATATAACTGAGGTAAAATATACTACAGTGTTTGTGTCAATGAGGGAAAAAGAAGTGTGTCTCAGTACAACATTGTGGCTGTTTTTGAGCACAAAGGCTCAAGCTTTGCAGGCAGTAGTTTATTTGTTGTTTTCCTGACTGATTCCAGTAAGGGAGAAGAAGAATTTTAAAAAGAGCCACAAACGTGACCGATCAGCTTATGCCAACACCCACATCCACATAGACTGACAGCTCAGCTGATACCCTTCAACACATCCTGTTTGTAAATCTCAGATATGGCGTACTATTTTAGCTGCTTTAGCCTGCCCATAGTTGCTGTGCATCTGCAAGCTGCTTTGCAACCCATCTTCACCCCAACTTTTCCATTTCATGCAGTTTCTAGCTGAATCAGCGTCACATAAGCCTATGAAAGGGTGGGGAAGTCCAAGAAAAGAGTAATGCTAGCACACATACATGCCTGAACTGATGATTTATGGTTTTATCCTGCTGGGCTTTTCTGAGGGAAACTGCATGCTTTTAGCTCCACCTTTATTGAAATGGAGCTGCTCATCTCAGAGTTAGGCACTCAACTGATTCCTCTCTTGTATGTATAATGAAAGCTTGAAGTCAGCAGCAAAGTTGCAAAGTGTCTCTGATAGGACCAGACAAAACAAGGCCATTGAAAACTAGCCCCAAAACACTGAGAGTCTGGTACTGGACACCCTGATGAATAAAGATTTAATTTTAAAATCAAAATTCTCCAGATGGAAACTTTACATCCAAAATAAGCAGCAAACAAAAGGTCATCTGGGAACCTTTGAATGACCTGATAAAAACCTCTGACCTAGAAACCAAACTCCTTTTAGACTAGCTGTATAAAGGCAAGGATGGGCTCAGCCCAACCATAGTTTCCCAACTCCATTCAAATCAAAGTAAAGAAAAAATGTCCGGCCAATGAAAAACTATAATTATTATAATTTATTCATTTATTATGATGCATTAAGAACTAATAATAATGAATGTTCTTGTGAAGGCCTTCTCCACAAAAAGCTTGACAAAAGGGCATCTTGAGGGTCAAGGTGTCAAAGCTTTTTAAAACCCACACGCTGTTCTAAACTGGATGTTTGAGTCAGTCTAGTGTAATTGTGAGAGTTTTTATATGAATCAGGAAGGGGAAGACACCAGTGTTTGACCTCAAACCAACCAACCTCTGGATCTAATTTCCTTTCCTCCGGGTTGCAGCTACCTCTCAAGTTGCTTACCTTCTCTTTCTACAAGCCCACCTCTTAAAACAGAGTGGAACTCACTTTGATTACTTATCATAACCTTACATAAAGAGGGAAATGAGACAGCCATCTGTAAATGTCCAAATATGTAAAAAATTCAACTACCTACACCTGTAGAGCTCCTTCATTAATATGTTTCATTTATTACTATTTTTTAAAAGAAAACTCCAACGTTTTTAAGAAAAAAAGAGGAACTGCCATTAACATTAGGTGTTTGTGTGTGTTTTACAGCTGGTGCAGTAATTTATTAACCAAATGACCTCTTAAGGTCATAAAAAAGAAAAAAAGCCCTACCACACCTCTATGAGCTTCAGGGAATTTCAGAGGAGATTAATAATAAGCTTTTAGTCACTCAGAATAATAATGTTGGTAAGTTTGACCTTAGCTACTGTACAAGCAGGCATAACATGCATCACCAACGCTCCTTGTACACAGGTAAACTTCCTGACTGCAAAGTTCCTCATCTTAAGCCAACAAATGGTAAATGATATCACAGCAGAGAAAAATGGATTTTAAGTGTTTAAATCAGCGTGGGGTGTTAAATCAGTAACAGCCTGGATCACATGTTTACTATTACATAAAACCAGAATATATCTAAAAATGTATATGCTTTTGGGGTTGAACCTATTAAGTACAGACTGAAGTAAAGTGTGGATAATATGGATAACATAACCACCTGAGTTTCCCTCCATTTTACTGTCAATGCAGGAAACTCAAAATGGCGCCCAAAAGATATTCATGTAGATCAAACCAAAATCAGTCAGTTACAATCTCATAATAAATTAACCTAATTATTATAAGATTTTTTTCTAAATATGATTAGGTGGCTTTCTGTCTTACAGCTTTACTTAATTTGATTTTTTAGGCGGGAAACATCTGGTTGTAAAACCGCCAACCTTCGGACCACAAAACCTGAACTGGTGCCACGTGACATGCTGGCCTATTTTCTGTACAATAAAACTGATAACTTAATGTTTTTTTTAAAATTAAAACCTTTATGACAGGTTAAATCTTCACAGATGCATTAATTAATAATACCGATAATATTTCCTGGCAGACAATTTGGTCTTTCTGTGACTTTCTGACATCATTCTAACGAGGAACTTGACCTCATTAATTCTTCTCTACTTTCTAAGTTACTTAATTAGAATTATTTTATATAGCTTACAAAAAAGAAAACTTATCATACATATTAGATGATGTAGTTTCTAAAATGGCACTTTTGAGCAATCCTCTGTGAACAAAAAGGTAGATGATTCAGACTTTAGAAAGAGCCTGTCTAGTATCTCTCTTATCATGCTTCTTTACAGGCATAGTGTTTTAAAATGTTATTTTTTAAAAGAAATATATCAAATTATCATAAAACACCTTTAAATTCAGAAAGGGCAATTGTTTCTTTAATCCAGTTTGATTAATGTATGCATTCCCATCCTCACAGTATCTTTAATTTCATCCCTCAATAATCTCTCAGCCTCAGGTAGGTAAGAGAAGGAGGTGAGTGTTTGGTCTTACCAGGGAGGGAGAGCAACGATTCAAAGTCCCGACATTCTGCGATTCCAGCGCTGTTCTCAGCACAGGAGTGCCATAAGTTTTCAAACTGCCTTTGTGAGATGATCACGCTGCCGGACACAGTGGAAATCTTCCAGTAGTCATTAACCAGCGCTACTCCAGTGACCAGCCAGCTGAGTATGCACATCATGAACCCAGTCGCTTCCAACGCCGTCGACATGGTTGCAGAGTGTTTCCAGAAAAAAATACTTGAAATAACGCTATAGGGACTGATGACAGAAATCCTACTCACACTAATAGCCTAAAACCAGCAAGGCCTCTGAAATGAAGCCTTCAGGTGAAGTCAGAACCAGGTGGAGGTTGATGGTGGCTCTGGTCTCTCTCTTTCAGTTATGGCTTATTAATCTGGCATCTGTGGCTCCAGCATAATGACTTTACACTAACGGGGGCCATAAACCATAAGGCCACTCCTTGTATTTCCTCCTCACCACACACTATGTAATGATGATGTTGTAGGTGAGTCTTCAACCACACCTCAGATACAACCATGCCATCTGACACAGAAAGGTCACATAGAAAGCTGCATAAAGCAAATGGAAAGTGTTTGGATGACAGAAAAGTTAAATCAGAAAACCAGAGCTCCAGTAGAAAAAGGCAAAAATCTGTTGAGAAAGTTTATGTGTTTGCATGAACAAAAGTATTTGGATGAGTTTGGTGTAGAAGAGCTTTCATGGCCCACAGAGAGTTGTGACCTTAACCCTTTGTATGAACTAGAATGGAGATTGTGGTCTTCTTATCGAACATCAGCAGCTGACCTCACAAATGCTTTTCTGGATTAATGGGCAGAAATTCCCACAGACACACCAAAATCTTATAGAAAGCCTTTCCAGATGAGTGGAAGCTGTTATAGGTGCGAAGGGGGTAATCAACTCTATATTAATACATATGGATTTAGAATTCTATATGTGAAAAAAGCTCCTATAGGTGTAATGTGTAGGTGGCCCAATGCTTTTGTCCTTATTATACTTTTGCGTTATTTTCTTTATTTAAAAGTCTTTTGTTGCTACGTCTGTTCTACATACTAACATGCTGCTTTGTGGGGAATCTGTAGAGGTTATTGGGTTGTTGGTTTGAAGACATTTTGATTATTTTTGGTGTCTTTACATGACAGCAATTGTTCTTTGGCACAGTGAAAGGGTTTAAAGGTGATATTAGCATATTAGCAAATGACATGTAGGTGGTTGCAGTGTCTCTGGGTCTTTGCTAGATGGTCAGCTGACTATTAGGTGACTCTTGTTCCAGCTCTGCCTCTTTCAATGTAGGGACTATGACTGGTAAAGGGACAATACTGAAAGAGGCAGAGAAGGTGGATGAATTTAAATACCAGGGGTTAACCATCTAAAGTGACTGAAAAAGCACATGAGAGGTAAAGAAGAGAGTGCAGGCAGGGTGGAGTGGGTTGGAGAAGAGTGTCAGGAGTGCGTTGTGATTGAAAGACAGCAACAGGAATAGTGAAGGCCAATAAGATGGTAGTGAGACCTGCTATGATGTATGGTTTTGAGACGGCAGCACTGATGAAAAGACAGGAGGTGGAGCTAGAGGTGGCAGAGCTGAAGATGTTGAGATGATCACTGGGAGTGACCAGGATGGACAGACTCAGCCATTTTTATTGTCTTGTCTGCCAGTTTACAGGGGAAAGCATCCAAAATAATCAGACAACCGAAGAACAACAACAACAAAAAAACAGCTAAAAGCTGCTGTGGTAAAAGCCTGAAAAAAACAGAACCAATGATAAAACAAGAAAGATGTGTGAGAGAGAGAGAGAGAGAGAGAGAGAGAGAGGGAGAGAGAGAGAGAGAAATGTAAGTACCAGGAAATAAAACCTGAAACTCTGATCTCTCTTCTCATATTCATCTTTTGATCTCACAAACAGACATCTTCAGTGCACAGTAAAAACTAATTAACCGGTCTTGCTGTTCCAATACTTTTGGACTGTAGTTTAAGGTCCTGTCACACCATGACGATTTAACAAGAGTATGCCAACACATCCAAATTCCTCTAAACTGCTGGCATATGCAGAACAATGATGTTAAATGGATGTATAACGTATTGCTAACGTATATAGAACGTCCAAAGAATGCTAGCATATTGCCAGCATTCACAGCTTGAAGCCCATTTATACCACATCCCTCAAATGCAGCACATATGCCATTATAAGGTAGCTGTATGTAAGAAACATGTTCAGTACGACTGGATCACATCAAACACGTCTACAAACGTCAATATGTGTTGGGGGTAAGCTTGATATATGTTACACATATGTACACAATAATAACCTCCCAGAGCACTTAATGACTGACAGAGTTTTAGGTGAGAACACACATTTTGTTGCCATTCTAATGTAAATGTGCATATTAATTCAATTCAATTTTATTTATATAGCGCCAATTCACAACAAAAGTTGCCTCGAGGCGCTTCACACTGTAGG
>VUQH01005659.1:0-11407 GCA_015106775.1 Etroplus canarensis | reverse complement strand
CATTGTTTAAAATGTGGACCGCAGCAATGGAAACACCTTTTGTTGACTTGTTCGACAGGTATGCGCTTCCTCTGGGCAATATCTTCCACTGTTTCACTGCCTTCTGAGATGATACCAACATTAGCTGCTATTGCCTTTGCGGTAATTGGATGGTCTCCAGTCACCATAACAACCTAAAGTTCCAAAATATTTAAAAAAATGGTTACAAAACTGGAAAAGTTGTGCATTACAAATGTACAAATGCACATTTTTATTAGACATCAAAGCATCTGAAAACAAGGTGTTAAGTGTGACAATATGAACACACCCTGATACCAGCAGTACGACATTTCATCACTGCATCGGGCACAGTGGCTCTTGGAGGGTCAATCATTGAGATGAGACCAGCAAAGCACAATCCCGATGTGGTGAAATTCATCTCATCTGCATCAAATTGAAAGCCACGAGGGAACTCTTTCTCATTTAGATAGACGTGACAGAAACCTGAAAGGGCAGGAGAGGATACTTAAAAAGATACAAAGTTCACAGCATCATCAGAAATAGTGTACTATATATTATTAGCTGCAAAGCACAGCTGATTAAAAGTTTTACACTCTGCATGCTAGTATTAGTTCAGTGTTAGTTTTTCAGTGTACGGCAGTGGTTCTCAAACAGCTGCTGCAGGTGGGGTATATGGTGTATAGGGAGGAAAAACTCTTGATCAAGGCATGGTTAGGTAACATCAGTGTTAGAAGAAGAATTCTCTAACCCAGTACTCTTTCTCCCAGCCCTCCCAGGTCCATGTATGCTGTCTGAAAAGCTTCCCTCCACTGCTCGTCCAGAGGTAGTTCCTGGCCTTTTATCAGAATGGTGGAGCAGCGTTCTAGGATACGTTCTGGGGCTCCCTTCATCACCAGGAGGTAACGCAGGTCCAGTGGATCCTCTAATTCATGGATAGAGAGCTACAGAGGACATCGTTCTCAGATCAGCCAAGAATCAGAAAATTAATGTACTATCAAAATGAGAAAACTCCAGGTGTTCACAAAAACATTTCCCACAATTTTTCTTGTGAACAATCCATTGATTCATCAAGCATGATACAAAGTGTCCTGCCACTACCTGGAACTTGTTGGTAGAGTTGAAAGGCACTTCCACTATTTTCTTGAAACGGTTTCGGTATTCCAAGATATTTCCTACAGTGAGCTCAGTGAACTTGAGTAGAGCAGTCTCAGATGCATCTCCAACCACAAGCCGCTGTGAAAGGTGGTAAAAGTGATACAATAAGAATAAATATTTTCATAAAAGAATGAGAACTTTTGCTACTTGGCTACTAAAAAGAGTTTCACTATATGTATGCTTACTTCAAATGAAGTCACACCAAATTTATTTATATTGCACCTTAAAACAACCAGAGTTCACACAAGTAATGGACGTATGATACAGATAACATCAAATATATGTGCAAAAATTAAAACAGACAACAGGATAAGAATTTATACATCTTAAAATTATAAGCTTGTACCTTAGGAATAGGTATGCCTTCCTGGTCCGGTCTGAATACAGCTCTGTTGCATAAGGCCGCCACTCTCACCAAGGAACGCCATGTCTCTGAAGACTGGTCAAAACTTTGGCCTACACATATTTATTATTACAGAATTGCTTACAATATTATTTTGGGGTGATGTCAAAAGGCAGGGCTTTGAACTTGCTAAGTTACCTGACTGATCTTCAGTGGTATCAGCAGCATGAATCTGGTTGTCAAACCAAAGGTGAGCTACGGTCATCCTGTTCTGGGTCAGCGTGCCCGTCTTGTCCGAACAGATCACTGAAGTTGAGCCTGAATACACAAGGTTCAAAAGTTACTCATTTTCTATACACAACCGCGTGAATTTTAAGATATTTATTTTGAGACTTACAGTATGTTGCAAATTTTGCGCACTTTTACTGCAGAAGCGGTCAAGTTGTAATTCAAGATGTAAGCATGTTTTAATTCTTTTTATTTATTGATTTATTTTTATTGGTGAAGGGTTAAATCTACATATCCAAAATATTTCTGGGATTTTAACACCACAGTTCAGTCCATTTCAGCATTAACCATATAACCTAAATATAAATAAATAAAATAATCCCTTTTAATATCGAGTGATCTCCTAAGAAACGGTTTGTGATAAGGAACAGTTTGGCATACTAACCTAATGTTTCTACAGCCTCCAGGTTCTTCACAACACAGTTCTTCCTGGCAAGTCGTTTAGCAGTGAGAGACAGACATACCTGTAAACAAGAAACAGTCTGTTACAGGCTGAGTTTTAATACAAAAAAGAACAATAGAGAACATGTGATCAACTACATAAATCAGCATACTAATATACAAAATAGGATTTTGCAACCACTGGGTCTTTCAAAATTAGAATCAGAATCAGAATCATAATGCTTTTTTAATCCCCAGGGGGAAATTACTTAAATTGCAGACACTCTGTTAAATATACATAAATATTAATATAACAAATAAATATAAATATATGTACATATATACACATATAAAATGAGCATTCATGAAGTTGGGTTCTCATATTATAACACACAGAGATATATTTGACTTGGAACTTACAGTCACCGTAGCAAGTAGCCCTTCTGGCACATAAGCCACCACAATAGCCATAAAGAAGATCATGGCTTCCAGGAAGGCATATCCAATGAACATGGCAACCACAAAGAAGGTAAACCCAAAAAAGATGGCAAGACCAGCAATGATGTCCACAAAATGCTCAATTTCTATAGCAATAGGTGTCTTCTCGTTTCCAACACCACTTGCCAAGCTGGCAATACGACCAATGATGGTACGATCACCTGTGTTAATGATCACACCAGTGGCCACACCTGGAGAGGAGAGGACAGGAGTATATTCATTTTGTTCATGCCTTCTAAAACAGTTAAAGACTTCGTGCTCCTGATTCAAACCAACCAAAGCTATATAAACAGAACCTGTCATAAACATATTTTAACCCATGATAATGCATTAACAGTCCAAGCTTTGGTTATATCTAGTTTCTATTGTACCTTCTAGACAAGTTGTAGAAAAGAAAGCAATGTTTCTGGTCTCCAGTGGATTCTCATGAGTACATTCAGGACTCCTGGTTTGTGGTTCAGACTCCCCTGTCAAGGACGAATTGTCAACCTGGCAAACAAAGTATATTTACAAAAGACTGACTACATATCTGCACGTTGAAATGCAGATAAGAAAGAGAGGTGTGTGATAATGGACCACGTTCTTTCATGTTGTTAATTCAGTTGAACCAGAAACTGCCAAGTATGAGTTAATATGAACCTTTAAGTATCCTTAAAAATGTTGAGAAATTTTACTTTTTAAAGAGTGAGAGCATCTGTTTTAACGACAAGCATAACACAGCAGGCATTATTTATGTGTATAGGCCACAGTATGTTAGCCTCTCCACAGTATAATGTAGTATGTGTGTTATTTACCTTGCAGCCCTGAGCAGTGATGATGCGAATGTCAGCAGGGACTCTGTCTCCTCCTTTGATCTCCACCAAATCCCCCACCACCACCTGGTTAGCATTGATCTGATTCTTCTGACCATCACGGATCACCATGGCTTGCTAATTTTGGAGATTGGGGTGTAAGATTAGCCAAGAGGAAGTAAGATTAAAACATGAAGGACAGAGAGGTATAATGTGAGAGAAGTCAATAATAATAAAGGCCAACATCTGCTGACGTTACATCTGCTTATGTTCAACTTACTTGTGGCACCAGGTTTTTGAAGCTGGCAATGATGTTGGTACTCTTGAATTCTTGGTAGTAACCAAAACAACCAGTTACCACAACTACAGCAATAAGGGTAATGGCCAAGTACAGCTAGAAAGAGAAAGAGAATGTTAGAAAGGCACCTATACTGTTGCTCTTCTTTCTGAACTCTTCATTTACATCCCATCTCTTTGTTTTTTCTCTGATACTTCCTGTTCACAACAATTTACATATGCATATAAATGCATTCTGTCTTTTCCCCTATTGTTCACTAAAGGAGACACAAGAGTAATGTGACTCACATCATCAAAGCTTGTTAGGTTCCCTCTTGCAAGTTCAATTCCAAAGGCGATGAAACAGATAACAGCTGCAACCCACATCAGGCACTGCAGCCCTCCAGCCAGCTGCCTGGCAAACTTCACATACTCAGGTGTTCCTTTAGGAGGCTTCAGTTCATTAGGGCCATCTCGCTCCAAGATCTGATTAGCAAAGGTGGAGGCCAAACCCTGTGGATGGAGGACAGAACAAGACAGATGAAATCATTACAATGAGAAGAAATAAAAGAATAAAAACAAAACAGTGGCCTAAAATAAAGGAGGTGTTACAGAAGAAATGACTTACTTTAGTAACACTGGTGGTGTACCTCATTTCTAACTCTTCAATTGTAATCTCGTGGTCATCCTGCAGGAGGAGACAAACAACATCACCAATTCAGAAATATTCCAAAGGGCAGTTAAGAGTGAATTAATGTTATTTATTTTTGATTTGATATGTTGCAACTTGACAGTACCTGTAACAAGGTTTCAGTCATATGGGTTTTTAATTTACAGCAACACATATGTAATCTCCTATCCTCTTATTTGATGAAAGAACTGTATTTTTTTAACTACTCACGATATCCATTTCTTTTTTCATGCCCTCCAGTTTTTCCTTCTTCTTCATCTTTTTCTTCTTCTTCTTTTCCATCTCACCATTCATTTCAAACATGTCATATGAGTCCTAAATCCAGGTAGAAATGGAAGAATATTTATGCAAATATATTCATGCAGTAAATCTACTTGTTCATTCAGTTTGGCATTCACGATGACATGGAGACCAAAACAAAATATTTCATATTTACTTTCTACATCTGGTGTATACCTTTCAATGTGACTATGAACCTATTTATATTAAAACATAAAATTGTTCTTAAATTAACTTTATATTAAATTAATTTTTTAACCATTTACCACTATAACAACCAGTAAAATGGGCATAAATAAATACAACTAAAATATTAACATTAACATATGTGAAATTAAGTATTGTTAATTTCTATAGTAGTATTTCTCTACTGTACAGGATCATCTTGTTGCCAGACATCTTTATAAATATAAATTACTTAAAACCTGTTTCCAAATTTAAAGGATGAAGGTACAAAGCAGGCTCTTTTTTAAACTAAAAAATATATATATCTGCTCTCTTCCACATACAGTAGGAAACAAAGTTAAAAGACATTTCATAATCTTCTGCATCACCAACCTTCATGGTTGCAGGTGTGATTGGGGACTGTTCTCCTAAATCAATGGAGGTCCAGACCACTCTATCCTTCTTTGCTCCCGAAATTTTGTCAGTTAAGATACACTCCTGAACATGCAGTCGGCTTCTTTCTCACACAGATGCAATGGACAGAAACATGTAAGATTTTCTGGGAAAGGCTTTTATACCTCAGAATGCCCTTTTTATTTGTCCATGCGCACACACATTCTGGACATAGACATGTTTATTTAACAGCCTGCGTAAAATGGTAACTCAACTAGCTACAATGTCACCTCTAGTCGGTTGCACACAACACACAGTTTCACTCATATCACAAGCTAGTGTCTCTTATCTAACCTCAGCGTGTTTTTTTTCCCTGATAAACTTAATGAACTAAAGAGCAGAGAACAGTGAAGGTTAAAGCATACCAATGTCATTCCAACTACTTGTCTTAAAATTGCAGTGCCTCCACTTATTGTACTAATGCTGTACAGACAGTTTACTTTGGGTCATTGAGTGATTATGAAAGGTAAAAATGGGATTCATTTAATTCATACAAGCATAAACTGAGAATCACAGGTGTTTCCATACTGTAGTGGTTCACACACTCCCCTAACATGTGAAAGGTCCACAGCTGGAAGCCCAGAGGAAACACAAAGCCAGTCTTGGGGTCTTCCTACTGCTAGTCCCAAACCCGCATAAATGAAAGGGTTGTGTCAGGCAGGGCGTTTGGGGTAGAATCTGTGTCAAACCACATACAGTCATGTGAAAAAGAATGTTTTAATAGGGCTCAATGCAGTCCTGTGAAAAACTAAGTGCACCCCATGATTCAAAAGCTTGTAGAATCACATTTAGCAACAATAACTTGAAGTAATGGTTGTATGACTTTATCAGTCTCTCACATCATTGTGGGGGAATTTTGGTCCACTCTTCCTCACAATATGGCTTCAATTCATTGAGGTTTGAAGGTATTTGTTAATGCATAGCTCTCTAAAGGTTCTGCCACAGCAATGAGGTCTGGAATTTGACTGGGGACATAGCAACACCTTGATTTGTTTCTTTTCCAGCAATTTTGTTGTAAATTTGCTGGTGTGTCTGGGGTCATTGTCCTGTTGCACAACCCAATTTTGATCAAGCTTTAGCTGTCAGACAGATGACCTCACATTTGACTCTACAATACATTGGCATACAGCTAACTTAATGGACAAATTAGTGACTGCAAAGTGCCCAAGTCCTATGGCTGCAAAACAAGCCCAAATCATAACCCTTCCACCATCATGCTTGACAATTGGTATGAGATATTTGTGCTAACATGCTGTTTACTTTTTACCAAATGTGGCACTGTGCATTATGGCCAAACATGTCCACTTTGGTCTCGACTGCCCAAAGGACATTGTTCAAGAAGGCTTGTGTTTTGTTCAGATGCAATGTTGTAAACCTAAACTGTAAAGACATGTTCTTTTTAGAGAGAAGAGGCTTCCTCCAGGTAACCCTTCCAAACAAGCCATGCTTCAGTCTTTTCTAATTGAACTGTCATGAACTTAAACATTCAGCATGCTAACTGAGGTCTGGAGAGTCTGAGATGTAGCTCTTGGGTTTGTGCAATTTCTGCACAGTGTGACTTTGGAGGGAGAATTTGCTGGGACATCCACTCTTGGGAAGATTGACAGCTAACTTGAACGTTTTGCACTTGTGAATAATGGACTTCAAGTTTTTTGGAAATGGTTTTATAACCTTTCCCAGATTTATGTACAGAAGCAAGAGCTTTGCTAAGGTAATTTTTGATGTTGTTCCTCCATGGCATTGTATTTACACACCTGAATGCTCCAGACCGGCAAACTGCCTTAACTTCTGCTTTTATAGGCCTGACAATCAGTCAAGGGCATTTGATTAGCAACAACTGGCTGCTACTTACCATCTTAATTCCTACTGAAGCATGTTCATATGGAACATGACTGTATGCGGATTCATCTGCTATGGCAACCCCTTGGAGTGAAAAAGGGAAGCAGCTAAAAGTACTTTTATCAATTCATAATTACTGGATACAGAAGTACAAGAAAAAATGTAGATCTGATAGTCAAATGTATAAGCAAGAACAAAGAAAAAACAGCATCAATCCCACATGCACTTCACACCCTAACAGCTGTGCCATGAGAATAGACAGCTAGTGATGGCCTGCAGCACCACAAAGCAAAAAACAAAGGGAGGCATCAGAGAGGAAATTGCCTGCAGCTGGTGTTAATCAGCGGTCACACCTGCTGCCAATCGCAGCTCATCCACAGTATTTTAGGAGGTTACGTCGACCACAGAAGAAGGTTAATGTGCTTGCTGACCTTGTTCCCCTTCTACTGCAGGCTAAGTGACACAGAGACTGGCAATGTGTCAGCTCTGATGAGTACATGCTCATTCTGTTTGAACCCATATCCTCCTCTGCCTACGGCATTAATCACACTACCACCGCATGTGATTAATGTACTCCTCTCTACAGGTGTGGGAAGTGATTGTCATTTATGTTACTGTGATGCCTAACTGCTACTCTAAAAACTTAGTCTATTAATGAAAAAGAAAGAAAATCACAAGAAACTATGATAAAAAATTCCCTGTAATGTATACATTTAAATGTAAAGTACCCTATGAAATAGGTTGAGAAGTCTCTGAAATCTACATGTGATGAATATATGAGTAAATATGTGTTTTAAAATCCTGCTATAGGCAAGGTTAATTCAGTAGTTGAACACCATACAAGAGAAAACCTTTAAGGGCTGTAGAAGGTGACTGAGAGCCACTGTTTAGACTAAACCAACTCAGTCTTCTGTAAAGTTCCACTACAGGAAGGACTGTGGAGTTTATTAAAAAAAAGAAAAAACCTAGAAAGGGAACACTGAGAGCTGCAAAACAGATTTGGTCTGTTATCTGCTTTTTAAAATGTCAATACACTTCAAATCATTTTTCCAAGCTCCTTCTAATTTTGTCTAAATCACTGCATTTATTTGCCTTAAAAACATTACCAATGACAAATTATTCAATTTAGTCTCTATCAGATAACTTTAATGAGAAAAAAGCTACGTGATTTATTTTGTTAGTTGAAAAAGATAAGTTGTTATAAGTTGTATAGATACTGTAGTTTAAGGGACATAACGTTCTATACCCTATTCTGTTTTTGTACTCTGTTTTTGCTTATCAGACATTTAGTTGTAGATTTTTTTAATTTAAAAAATCCATCAAATATTTATATCATTATTAAGACTTAAAGACAAATTGGTTGATTAAAAAATATCAAGAACACTGTTGTTCAGTTAAATTCACACCATGCACTTACCTGTGCTGCACTATACTGTTGAGACATATTATATAATATATGCTTCAGCATGGACCTCTGAAAAAGGACCTTGTTAAAAAGGTATGATATTGACAGTAGTCAGACAGTTGTAGTTGTTTGACAGTTGTAGTTAGTAACAATTCTTATCCTACACACACACACACACACACACACACACACACACAGCCTATTAACAAACAAAAAGGCAAATCAGTCTTATGACAGCATAATTATAATTTTTAAAAGTATATATTTTAGATAATATTTACATAGTGCTCAAAGTGCTTTGAGTGCTTAGTCAGTGATTCATTCAGTTTCATATTTTAAACTATAATAACCTGCAATTGGTTACAGAGCAGAAATATGTAAAAATTGAGTTAAGGTCATACTGTCCCTTAACTGTTCCTACACAGAACACGTTGCATGCTAGGTAAATAACAACCAGGTAAGATAAGTTGCCTTTGAGAGAGTCAATATTATACAATGCTGTATAATAGTGGTCTTGTAATGAAATTATGTTTTATTATCCTGGTTTTATCAGCTGTAAACACACAGTGCTGGTGGATGGACGTGTAAGGAGAAAGCAAACAGAGAAGATGAGTAACAGGCCAGAGAGACCCACACATACCTGAACAACTCTCTGCTCAGATTATCATCTGAATTATGACACTATTCCTGGAAAAAGGCACTGCTTCCCTCGATACATTTCAAACTATTATTACTGTGTATAAATGTATCATGCTATTGCAGATTTCCCAGGCATTTTTAATTTTGTGCTGAAACCTTCTGTTTTTGACAACTTACATACCAATAAAACTATTACTACAAAGTAAATTAAACAAAAATTGGCACCATTGTAGCTGGACATGCAAAAACTATTACAAAGCTTAAACCCACATTTGACAACTGTAGTGTCATGTGATTAAGTCTGTAATGCCAACTGCTATGGTAAAATGGGCTATGTTTTAAGGATTTAACATAGGCTTTCATTCCCCTCCAAACTTTGTGTAATGACTTAATAAACAATGTTAGGAGGACAAATACTAAAAAGAAAGAAGACAAATGGAGTACACACATATTCCAATTTTTAGGAAATTTGAAAGGATTTGTAGAGAACCACAGCTGTCATGACATGTTAATCCTTGGAGCGTATTCTGAAAGTTATTTTTGTTTTATTCTTACGGTGGTGAATGTTGGGTTTTATGTCAGTGTCTGCATTTCTTCTTCTCTTGGCTGCTCCCTTTAAGAGTTGCCACAGCGGATCATCTGCTTCCACCCTGTCCCTTCCTTTCATCCTCTTCTGTCACACCAACTCCCTGCATGTCCTCCTTCACTACATCCATGAACTTTCTAGTTGGTCTTTTTCTTTTCCTCCTGCCTGGAAGCACCATCTTTAACATCCTTTGTCCAATATATCCACTATCTCTTGAGCTGTCCCTCTGATGTACTCATTTCCAATCATGACCAATCTGGTCACTTCCAGCAAAAATCTCAGTATCTTTGTCACCTCCACTTCTGCCTCCTGTCTTCATGTTGGTACTATGTCTCCAAACCATACATCAAAGCAGGTCTCACTACTGTCTTGTAAACCTTCCCCTTCGCTTTTGCTGCTATCCTTCTGTCATAAAGCACCCCTGACACTCATCCCCACCCACTCCATCCTGCCTGCACTCTCTTCTTCACCTCTCTTGTTCACTGTCTGTTACTATGGATTGTTGATCTCAAGTATTTTTAAACTAATAGATCTTCACTATTCCACTCATTTATATTCTGTCTTGTTTCTACTGACTTTCACTCCTCTTCTCGCCTGTTCATAACTTCACTTCTCCAAGCTCTACGTACTGTAGTCTAAAGCACTTTGAGGTCAGTAAGAGTAGTCTAAATGTGCTCTAAATTTGAGTACCACACATGAGTTAGTCTCACTGCAGCTCACACCATCTGCAAACATCATAGTCCACAGAGATTCCTGCCTGACCTCATCTGTCATCCTGTCCATCACTATTGCATTCAAGAAGGAGCTCAGAGCTGATCCCTGATGTAATTCCACCTCCACTTTGAATCCATCTGTCACTATCATGTACCTCATCATTGTCTAACAGACCTCATACGTGTCCTGCACCAGATTCCAAAGTGGGTTTGCTCATTTCAGTTTGTTTTTTATTGTTTGAAAATGTTCAGTTTTTGCCCAGCGCCCGTCCCCCCTCCCCCCGCGACCCTAAACTGGATAAGCAGAAGACGAATGAATGAAGATTTAAGGTGTTTAGATTAGAAATTACCATAAACCAGCCACAGGGGCCCACAAGCCAGTGTAGTCCTAGTGCCGGTCCCACGCCCGGGTAAATGGTGAGGGTCGCGTCAGGAAGGGCATCCGGTGTAAAAACTTTGCCAAATCAAATATGTGGATTCATAACATGACTTCCATACCGGATCGGTCGCGGCCCGGGTTAACAACGACCGCCTCCGGTGCCGTTAGCCAACAGGGTGCCGGTGGAAACTATGCTACTGTTGGCCGAAGACCAAGGAGGGGGAGAGGGGGAAAGCGGGTTAGGAGGCAGAGAGAGAGAGAAGGAAAGGTAGGAGGGTGGAGGTGAGAGTAGGGACTTTAAATGTAGGGACTATGACTGGTAAAGGGAGAGAGCTGGCTGATATGATGGAGAGGAGGAAGGTAGATATATTGTGTGTGCAAGAAACCAGGTGGAGGGGAAGCAAGGCCAGGAACATCGGAGGTGGATTCAAACTGTTCTACTATGGTGTAGGTAGGAAGAGAAATGGAGTAGGGGTCATCTTGAAGGAAGAGTATGTGAAGAGTGTTGTGGAGGTGAAGAGAGTGT
>VUQH01005657.1:2712-21295 GCA_015106775.1 Etroplus canarensis | reverse complement strand
CTATTAGCAAGACGTCCCCTCATCTGAGTGCCTCTTTTTGACAGTTCTGTAATCTTAAGTTACTCAGTGGATTCATCATTTTAGGTCTGTTTGTGTACGGGCATGAATGAGCGTGTGTCCGTGTGCACACTCATACAGTATGTGTGCGGTGGTTGGTTGCTAGGGCAAGTTGCTGATTAACCACAACATTTCCTTCTGCTTATTCTTGCTGGCCATAAACGTGTGTGAAAACTCCCATCAAGATATACAGAGACGAATTCTTGACACACTTGTTGAGTGGATGTAGTGCTAAACCTTGACATAATGTATTTTAGAAGCTGTGTTATTCAAAAATGTAGCCAACAGAAAGTACTTACCTGCACAAGTCACTGGCAAAAGCCACTAGGGGAGCAAAAATGGAAAACGTGATGATGTCCAGCTGTAAAAATCCAAAGCTGTCGCCAAGTCAGGCTGAAAATATCTTACTTAATGCTACTAAATGCACAGGTTTTCATATTGTATGACATGTCATGTATTTAATCTGCAAAACAGCACAAATATGGAAACATTTTTAATAGGTGTTGATTTGCATAGTGACCATTTGACATATAGTACAGTGTGAAGATTTTAGCTGCTAAAACTCACGGGAGCTTAAAAATGAGCAAATAATAAATTGTCTTTGCCTCTAAAACAGGAGGTTAGGGTGTTGTAAGTATTTTGGAGAACTTGCCATAGTTCTGCTGTAGATTTAAGTTTTTTGTCAATGTCTTCAATGACTTGATGATGATGAGATCAGGGCTCTGTGCAACTGTTATGTCATCTGTTGCAGGACTCCTGGTTCTGCCTGTCACTGACAATGGTTCTTTATAATTCTGCCTCTACTGTATGTTTGGTATTGGTGTTAGTAACCTTGGGACTGCAGAAACTTTCATTAATTCTTGTTATCTTTAGAAGTAGTACCCCTTTTTTCTTTGTCCAGACTGTAGCTGCTGTGGACCATTGTAGTTCTTCAAACACAGTGCTTTTTAGCTTCTACTACACTCTTCCCAGCATGGCAAGAACCTCAAATGGCCACTTTATTAGGTATACCTGTTCAAATGCAAAAATACATAATCAGCTGATCACATGGCACCAACTCAGTGTATTTAGGCATGTATACATAGTCAAGATAACCTGTTAAAGTTCAAACTGAGCATAAAAATGGAGAAGAAAGGTGATTGAAGTGACTTAGAATGCAGCATGGTTGTTGGTGCCAGATGGGCTGGTTAGAGTATTTCAGAAACTGCTGATTTACTGGGATTTTCCCACATGACCATCTCTAGATTTTACAGAGAATAGTCAGAAAAAAAAGAAAATATCCAGCAAGCAGCAGTTCTCTGGGCAAACATGCCTTTTTGATGCCAGAGGTCAGAGGAAAAAGGCCAGACTGCTTCAAGCCGATAAGAGGGCAACAGAAACTCAAATACCCATTCATTACAACCAAGGCATGCAGAAAAATGATCTCTGAATGCACAAAACATTGAACCTTGAAGTAGATAGGCCATAGCATCAAATGACCACGCCAGGTGTCACTCCTGTCAGCTAAGAATGGGAATTGAGGCTACAGTTCGCACAGACTCATCAGAATTGGACAAGAGAATGTTGGAAAAACGTTGCCTAGTCTGATGAGTCTTGATTTCTCCTGCAACATTCAGATGGTAGGATCAGAATTTGGCATAAACAACATTAAAGTATGGATCCATCCTGTCTTTTTTCAGGCTGGTGGTGGTGTAGGGTATATTTTATTGCCATAGTACCAAATGAGCATTGTTTAAACACCACAGCCTACCTGTGTATTGCCAGTGACCGTGTCCATCCCTTTATGACAACAGTGTGCCTATCTTCTGATTTCTACATTCAGCAGGCTAATACGCCATGTCACAAAGCTAAAATAATCGCAGAATGATTTCTTGAACATGAGAATGAGTTCACTGTACTTAAACGCCCTCAATAGTGAGCAGATTCAACAGAGCACCTGTGGGATGTGGTGGAATGGGAAATTCAAATTATGGATGTGCAGTGATGCTGTCCTGTCATTATGGACCAAAATCTCTGAGGAATATGTCCAGCATTTTGTTAAATCTATGACACAAAGAATGAAGGCAGAAATAGAGGGTCCAACCCAGTACTAACAAGGTGTACATTATATAGTGCATGTTAGCCACATGTTTTTATTATATAATTTATTTATCCAGATAAAAGTCTCATCAAGATAC
The DNA here is from genome assembly GCA_015106775.1 of Etroplus canarensis. Taxonomy (NCBI): domain Eukaryota; kingdom Metazoa; phylum Chordata; class Actinopteri; order Cichliformes; family Cichlidae; genus Etroplus; species Etroplus canarensis. The sequence continues at coordinate 19,061 of VUQH01005657.1, read as the reverse complement.
ACACAGTGAAGCAAAGTAGAAAGAAAATGAAGATGTTGAAACAGGGTTAAAAAAAAAGACCCAGAGCAAGAGGTGACAATGGATTACTGACAACTGACGGGCTATGACATCGCTTCACAGTTTCTGTTAGTGTGAATACAAACAGAAAAAAGGCTTAAAAAGGGTATGAAGTTCCAGGTTAACCTTCCCAATGGATTTGGTGACTGAAAATACTTCAAATTGGAAGGTGCAATAGAATGACTGAAAAACTTTGTCTCCAAGTTCGAAAGGTTTTCAGGATGCCTGTGTTGCTCTTTCACACACATTCACACAGGCTACACTTAGAGGGGGGGGAGTGGTTGGCAGAAAGAGAAGTCAGCTCTAAAGAGAATGCTTTCATCTTTCCCACAAGTAGGCTGAGAGTCATCTTATCTCTGAGGTTTGGGCCGGGCTATCTAGAGTAAACCACAGTGTCCGCAGAAAAAAGCTAAAATTGATGGTGCAGTCCAGCTTTCCCTGTTAAACATTAGTCCCAGGAATTCCCCTTGGCTTTCTGTGTGTGTGTGTGTGTGAGTGTGTGGGTGTGGGTGTGTGTATGCTTATACCAGGTAGTGGGGACAATACAATCACACATTTACACTTTCAACATTTGTTTCTTATGTGGGCAAAAAGCAAGTCCCTGGAGCTTAAGTCAGGACTTAAGGTTTTTCAGGGTAAGGGTCAGGGTAACAGTTAGGCAAACAGTAGTTATGGCTAAGGTTAGACTGTGCATGAGATGAATGCACATCAGTGCAATGTAATTTGTTATGCGTGTACACAGTGTGCATGTATGCAAGAGAAAGAGAAAGAGAAAGAGAAAGAGAAAGAGAAATAGAGTACTTAAGTATGTGATTCCTTAAAAAATATCACCTGTTCTGGAGAACTGTTGCACAGAAATAGCATTCCTGTAGACCTTCTGTTTGAGGAAGGTTAAGACAAAAAATCTCAAAGGTAGACCCACAAAGTCTTTACATGAAGGTTGCAGGGTTGGAAGTAGCATGAGTTGCAGGTTTATCAAGAGGTTTATGTCCTCTGAGTTTTGCACTTGGGTTCACCTTTTTTCACTCATTGCCTTCAAGGTGTTTTACTTTCACTCTATTTAGTAAAAGATTGTGAACTGGGTTAAAATATTGCCCTGTTCATTACCCAGAACCAATAGCAATGAGAGATTAAGGCCTCAAATCAAATGGCGTGCATCATGCAAAGGACACCTTGTGCATAAATAAGGCACAACTGCAGCTTTGACAAAATGATAATGATTTATGCCCCAGGAATGAGATAAGTAAATGTGTTGCTACAGTACATGTTGTGGTCATTCTGCTTTGTGATTGCTTTGATGTGCTACACATGTCTTATTGTTCTAGGCACTGCTCCTGATGACTAAAAAATATTTCTTACTTCATATAACCCCTCCTGTTGCAGCCTTTAGAGCAAGTTGTAACAAATGAAAGTAACACAGGAAAAGAAGAATAAATATAGCAGCAATATAGAATAAATAAGACAGACAAGCTGTCAGAAAATGACAGCCACTGACTTCTACTCTCCAGTCCGAGCTTTCTCTCGCTCTCTCTCTCACTCTCTCTGTATCTCTCTCTCTCTGTATCTCTCTCTCTCTCACACACACACACACACACTTGTGCTGCTCTATCATGCTCTCCGCAAAGAGTACAACAGACCTTTAGCTGCAATGAGCATCAAACGAAACAGCTGAATCTGTTCAACATAACACACTCATACACCCCAAGTCCAAAAATGATGAGTTTGTGTATGAGCTTGGATTATGTTTTTAGTTATAATTTATGCAGCATCCCAAACCTTTTGGAATCGGGCTTTTACACACCTTCGTGTACCAGCAAGTCTAAACTTCTCAACACTGCATGTACACACAAAAATAAATTTGCACACACTTCCAGACTTGTATGTGTTTATCCTACAGCAGAGCACAAACAGCAACAATTTACCAAAGCCAACCATTTTTTAACTTGATTGTGAACAAACCCTGCACTGAACATGATACACAAGTACAAGACATCTGACACAACAACTTTTATGAAAGTCTACAGGCTCAACCCATCCATTTTTTCCAGGACTCTTTCAAAACATTGTTTTCTACTCTTGACAGTTAGTAGTGTGTGTGTGTGTGTGTGTGTGTGTGAAACAAACCGCCTGTTTCAGCTGGAGACTGTAGAGTCAGAGTCTGTTTTATTTTGCTATGTCCTAGCAACAGAGCTGTTTCTGCTTACTTCTCTCTCCACCCTCTGGCCGAAAATCCTCTAGGCTGCTCTTCCACGTGTGCCTGTGTGCGTGCGCGCGAGTACGTGTGAGTGTGTCACACATCTGCTTTGCATTGTGGAGGATCTTGGTGCTGACTGCTCTCTAAGCCCATGACTCTGATATAGCAAGCCAGCGAGACAGAGAGGCAGCGAAATGGTGGAGGCTGTGGTGAAGTGGGTGTGAGGGGTGAACATGGAGAAAGAGAAAACAAAGCCAGGGACAGAGATAGAGAGGCAAACAAGATAGCAATGACGGTACGTCAACAAAGCCAGGAAAGCTGGGGCACGTGAAGAAAGAATGTGACTGCTTCATAAGAGAAAGGGGGAAAAAAAGAGTTGAGGGGAGAGGTTTAATATGGAGCTATAAAAGTTTTCCAGCGGTTGCTTCATATGAGCAGCAGAGGTTTCATGCTTTGCCTCCTGCAGGGCTGGGTGAACTGTCGGGTGGGGCTGGCTCACACTGCTCTTCTGGACTGGACCAATGTTTGGTACACAAGGTGAGGCTCAGAAAGTATGATGAGTGCCAGGATAGAATAGAGATGTCTTGTTGTTGCCAAAAGACAACAAAAAAGGAAAGCACAAGGGTGAAGAGAGGGGACACTGGGTTCATCTGGCTCCTCCTGTATGTCTCTATTACCTCTTCATCGTTTTCTCTCCTCTATCTACCCTTTTATTCTCCACTCCCTCCCTTAATATCACCTCGCTTCTATGGGCCTTTCCTCATCTCAATAGCCCTCTCACACCTATGCCAGCTAATTAGTGAGCATCACTTTGTGATTATTTATTGCATGCGGAGGGAGTGCTGAGGCAGAGAAGTGGAGAAGAGGTGAGAGAAAGAGTGCAGCTTACATGAGAAATGGCTGCAGTCAGTTTCCTGTTGCAGTGAAACATTTGGCAAGGGCACTGAACAATCAAAGCTTTAGGGCTGCGTATGCGTGTGTGTTAAGAGAGAGACAGAGGAAGAGAGAGAGAGAGAGAGAGAGCAGTCTGTCATTAGCCCAGAATATCGACTATAGGGTGCTTGAACTCTGAAGAACCAATACAAAGCCAAGAGAGCATTGTGCACTCGTAAAAAATATTATACAACAGCTGGGATGTGTGCTCTCATGTGTGTTTTTTAATCATTTGCATGCTCATATGTGTAAGTATTTTTTTATAGTCTTTTCGATAAAACTAAGGAGGAGAAGGGAATGCACTTTAGCCCTCAGATAAAGAATGATGAGAACAGACCCATAATTACTAGAGAATTCTCTCATTCTGGAGAGAATTCATTGGAAAAACACTGATTTTGTGTGTGCATGCGTGTATGTGTGTGTCTCATTCATTTATCTACCAAACTCTGAGTCACATCTTAAAATCTATGTACATGTGCTATAAATGTCAAGTCACGTGTCATCAATGAGTTGCCACTTTCAAGTACAGGCTGACACATGCTGAAACAAACCTCAATGTTTCAAAACTTGATCGGTTGTAGAGACAAGAAAGGCAGGAGCGTACGTTTTGTTCAGATTCCTCTGTTCATTGTGTACTTTTACACACACACACACATTGTGTGCACAAGCCATGATCAGTTTAAGATTTTCTTTGCCCCCCTCCTCACACCGAACATAAAACATATCAGACTGTGCAGCTAAAAGAGGAAAAATGTGCTATAAATCTTTGCAGTACTGTGGCATCTCAAGTGAGCCTTTAGCAACCACAACTGCCGTGCAAATATTTAGCACTTAACCTCTCAGCAACTACATAACAATGTGTAGCAAAACATTAGGTTGCACTATAAGAAATAAGCTTAGATATTTCACTCAGGCAGAAAGCCCACGAATACTTTGTTTACACAACAATGTATTTTCCAATCTGTTCTTTAACATACTTTCCATTTACTCTTAAGTCTCTTCAGAAACACATACATACCAACATGCCAGCATTGTTGGTTTATGGCCACAGCTGGGTCATCAGAAAATATTACTGGAGAGATTGTCTGCATTCCCCTGATTCAACTTGTCCAGGAAAACAAACTGCCTAAATGCATTTACATATCTCCAACTGTTACTGCCAGTCTGTTTAAAATTCTAAATGGCAGAAATTATCTTTCGATGTTTTTAAAATGGCCCACAGACCACTAATGTGGCTTTAAAAAGCCTTGTGCACTTAGATGTGCACACTGACACATGGATCTTGTTAATTTCCAGGTGGAGGGGGAGTTCAGAAGGTCTAGTTCAAGACCAAAATCTGCAAAATCTGGTCCTTGTCCCCTCCTGACCTCCTCACACGCACACACACACATTCATACACATACATCACTGGTAGGCTAAAGGCCTGTGGGTAGTAATATCAGAGACAGTTGGTGTTTTTTCAGCACTTAGCAGCGCAGTATTCCCTTACCACAACAACATCCAATCACCTGCCAGCGCCTGACCCTTGACCTCTGATACAGAGCTGGGGATACAGAGGGATAGAGTGCATACCACTCTGGGACAGGGTGGTCCACAAGCCACAGAGTTGAAAGGCTCTGGGTTGCCTCCGGGCAGGGAGACCTCAACACAGCCTGTAACCACTCAACAAACATGAGTGATTAGGGAGAGAGAGAGAGTGAGCGAAAGCGAGAGGCCAGCGTGACTATTAGCTGTTCATCGATACACTACATTAGGCGGGTACAAGGATCACTATCTTTTCATTACATATGTGGATAGATAAACCTCCCTAAGGGATTTCCCCTACTTTCTCTCCACCATCTCTGCATCTCACCCACTTCTCATCATCCTATCTCACTCCTCCGCCTCCCCTAAACTGAAATACATCGTATGTCTTATATCAATCTATCTTCCCACTCTTTTTCTTTGCATGCCTTCTTTCAACCTAACTACTTTCAACCGCTCTAACCGGATTTTAAAAATAAATAAGTAAATAAATAAAACAAGCACTTTTGGTATTTCATCCTCCTTTGTACACTAAAAAAGGTTCTAGCAAATTAAGACAAATTGGATTTTAGGTAATAAAGTTGGTCGCTTGCGTCTTATGCAAGTGACTAAATTATCTGAGGTCCTCGGGGACTTCTAATAAATAAAGGCAGTCCAGTCTGTCCTCTTGTGATTTGTGCAACTGACTACTCAGGACTTTTCCTTTGCCGTCAAACCTTTATTTAATTCTATACTTTTAATCTTTATATTTAATCCTCTTCCTTTCCACTATATCCATTTAAAATAATAAACAAAATGAAAGACAGCCAACCTATGGGAACTGTGCTGTAAGCAATTACTATGAAATCAGTCTTTTTATTTAATTATTGATATACCCAAGGGCATGTACAAATCCACATACTCACTTTGGCCTTGTGTTTTATGTGAGGGTAAAGAAGTGCACTGCTTGTTGGACACAAAATTCATTAGCCACTCAGTAGCACTGGACAATATATTGTTTTGATAGGAAAATGTATCACGTGTGTGTATGTGTGAGTGCAAGCGTGTATGTGTGCCTGATGGGAATCAAGCTCTGAAAGCAGAGGGAAAGTGATGATTGAATTCTAGGCCATACTCATGACTCAGTACTTTATGGGCAACATAGCTCCTTCTCAGAACCACTAAGCAAAACGAGTAAATGTGCTGTACTGTGTGTGTGTGTGTGTGTGTGTGTGTGTGTGTGTGTGTGTGTGTGTGTGTGTGTGTGTGTGTCATCCGTAGCCTTGTATGTTGTCTTGTTTACTAGCATTGAGTCTTTTTCATCCGTAAACAAACATGGGTACACTTCTTCCAGTAAGCTTTTATGTTAAACCTCTGGTCATTTCCTGTCACATGGAGGCAGCTGTAAGGATGTTGCCAGCAGCACTGTAAAAGTGTGAGAAGGAAAGTCATCACCATTTCCAGTCACATAGCACAGAAAGTCTTCCCTATAAATGCCAATTACAACTAGGGCCACAGAGAACAAAACATTTCCCATTTTCTATGACATATGAATTGAGGTTACTAAGATGTTTCGTCTAAGAAAAGTAATGCTGCTGTCTTGGCTGGGTCCCACCATGGAGTTAAATAAAATAAATGAAGGTTCATTTGGAGAAAAATATGAAACTATAACTCATCCAACATCTCCAACCGGCACACTTTTAACTCCCTTGTGTCTCATCTGCTGAACTACCACAATTATAGCCCCAGGTCATCTTGAGGTGGTGCTGTGTGTTTCGCGTTGCAGGGGCTCCAACATGGAGATGCTGGAGAGAATGGGAAATGCGAAATACCTGGCCAGTGCACCGCAGGACTATGTAAACCTCTTGTTAAGTTGGCAGTGCATCTTCATTCCTTGTTGCAGTCTACAAGCTGGTCATAGTGCCGTGTCTCCTGCCCTTTTACCAAAATACTTGGACTATGTGTGCAGTCAGCATGTTCATGGTTTTTTTTAATTAGACATTAAACTGTGAGACTTAGGGTTATGATTATAAATGAGTTAATTAATGAAAGGTCCTCACCTTTGGACAAACCCTGTTTCCAGAAAAGTTGGACATTTTTCCATTATGTAATTTAAAAAATCTGCATTATGTTGGATCGCATGAACTTTTATTTAACTGACAAAAATCCCCCCCCCCAAAAAAGTCTTCCAATACTTTTACTGACCTACTTAACTGGATTTTGTAAATATACTTATGTTTAGAAGATTTTAATGGCCGCAGCACATGCAATAAAAGCTGGGGCCAAGTTAAAATAAGTTTGAAAAGTGTGTACAATATTCAAGTAACAAGAGTGTGGAAGATTCCACCTGAAACAGGCTAATTGGGAGCAGTTGAGGTATCATGTTTGGATATAGAAGTAGCATCCATCAAAAGCTCAGTATTTGCAAGCAAGGATGTTCAAGGCTCTTTTCTTTGTGCTAAAATTTGATAGAGAATTGTTAAGTCACCTAGAAAGGAACATAATATTTCTCTGAGGGCTGACGTCATCTCAGATGGGCTGAACAACTGAGGAACTGTATCATGTGGTCAGATGGTTCCCCAGTTAAGCTCATTTTAAAAATAAATAAATAAACTTGCATTGAGTTCTCTGAGCCAAAGATAAAAATTACCATCCAAAGTGCTATCAGTCAAAGGCATAAAAGCCAGCATCTGTGATATATGGGGGTGCATCATTGTCCATGGCATGAGTGAGTTGCATGTATGTGAAGATACCATTGACTCTGTGGTATATTTTAGGCTGTTAGAGAGTCATATCCTGCCATCAAGGCAATGTCTCTTATTGAGATGCTTATTTCAGCAGGACAATGTCAGACCACATCCTGTACAGTCTACAACAGCTTGGCTTCATAGATGACCCCCCTGCTGCCAGTTCAGATCTATCTCCTACTGAAAATGTATGGTGCATCAAGAAGAGGTGAATCAAAGAATGGACCACCGACTCTTGAGCAGCTGAAGTGTTATCATCATGCAAGAATGGGCAAAATTTGTGAAACTATAAAAACTAGTATTCTCAGTCAAATGTTAAGTTAAATGAAGGTTCATGTGAATTAGCATGTCACAGATTTTTTTAAAATTGCATTTTGGAAAATAATCCCACATTTTCTGGAAATGGGTTTTATACAGTAAGGCTTTTGCATGTTGGGGGAGGTTTGAAGGTCAACCGAAAAGAAGCAGCTGTCTGTCTGATGGCCTTCCACCCTGGCTCCATGTCCTCTGCCTAGTGTGTCAGAGGGCTAACAGGGGCTAACGGCATATTAGTGAAGGATTAAGCACCTGGACTTCACACAAAGCAGCCTGTCCGACTCAACATGAAATGAATGTCATAACCTGAATGGGTGATGAGGGGAATGACAGAAGTGCTGAAGCGTTGAGAGCAACAAGAGCAGGAGAAACTACTGGGAATAAAAAAGGTATATTACAGTAGTGTGGTTTATGTCGAAACCAAGAGGAGGACAGCAGCAGGAGGAGGAAGAGAGCTGGGTCCATGTTTGTAACGCATGTGGAAGCAATAAACTCTGATCTACGGTTGGCCATCCATCAGCCAGATATAAAACAGAAAAGGCAGAAGATAAAGTGAAAGGGGAGCAGAGGAAAGGAGAGTTGGAAAGGGAGGGAATCCCCTGTATTTGGCAGCACTGTGTGATGTCGTCAAGCTCAGGATCACACATTCATGCCAGAGTCTGGGCCTGCGGTCAAGTTCAGCAACATGAGGTTCAGTATTGTCACTCACTGGAGTATTAGTTGCTGTAACTCTTCCTGACTCTCCTTCAGCTTTTTTTCCGCTGACCTGTCAGTCTGACCTCCTGTTTGTTTCCCATATTTTCTATATTTTGTTTTTGATTTGAGAGGTTTTATAGCTTTACATACTGACTTTCATCTATTTGCTACAGTCATAAGGCAAAATCTTTGCTACTATTAGCAGAGCAACTCTCTGCTAAAAATTTTAACATCAGTTGCTTAAGATTTGGCCAGGTTTAGGCACAAAAATGACTTGGTTAGGTTGGGTAAAATGCTGGGTTTTAGATTTAAATAGTAGTTTGTTAAAGTTTGGAATATATGGTGATCATGCTTTACACACACACACAAAACAAGTTTAACTGTCAGAGCAGAAGCAAAGTTGTATATTAAATTCTGCAATTTTGTTGACTCATGCAACCACCGCAGCCTCCCCCTTACACTATCTTTGTCGCTCTATAAAGTGGCAAGGTCTACAGCTGGTAGAGGTCACTTGAATGGTAAAATGTCATTTCACTGAAATGTCTGATGCTGTATTGTTCCTGGGAAAACAACAAGTGTTACATTCACAGAACTAGACAAAGAGTCCCACGGCAGCCGTGCTTGCTCATATATGAAGCTGTTTGTGACAAAATTCCCTTTGATCTAATTTTAGAATACTCACATGCCTTAAATGCCATGACTAACATGCATCTATTAAGGTATGTTTACCATTTTCACCATCCCATCTGTGTAAGCATACTAACATTTTCTGATTTGTACTACACATGTAGGACACAAAGGTGCAATTAAGGCTGATAGGTATGTCATTTATTTTACTGGTGTTTCAGAATCAAAATCAGAATCATTTATTAACCCCAGGGGGGAAATTGTTTGGGTTCCAGATGCTCCATTATATATATATATATATATATATATATATATATATATATATATATATATATATATATATATATATATGGATATGAAAGATAAGAAAATGAAACTGTATAAACATATATGTAAAACAATTCAATGTCCCATTACCGTTAAAAGTTAAGACAGTAAAATAGTAAATATAAATATATATGGAAAATAGATAAATATGAAAGATAGAAAATGAAATAAAAATGAATTAGCCTTAATGTGAAGTAAAAAGTGCAATATGTTACATTAAATATCATATACAAGATATGGTCATGAGAAAAACAATCCAGGTATTAAAAGGGAGGAGTTGAAGAGGCTGATGGCCAAAGGTAAGAAAGATTTTTGGTGGTGTTCTGTGGTGCCATTTATTTAGTCATACAGTAAAGTACGGGACAAATTAAAACAATAATGGCAAATGCCAGCTCAGCACTAGAAGAAAGGTCAAAAGATTAGCAAAATGAATAAGATCATGCATCTAAAGTGTCCATTTGGAATACAGTTTTGGACAAATGCTAGACCAACATTGGCAACCATTAAGATATCCTTGCTAGCAAAACTTAATACAGGCTATAGACATGTTTTTGGCTTTATATTATCTCTATGATGTACAGTACATAAATGTTGATCACACGTGGGAGCAGCTATAGCGTTATGACACCATCTGCACTCCTGGGAGAATTAAGACTCAACATATGATGAGAATAGGGCTGTTTCCCCCAGTAGCAGCAGTCACTGGCATTATTTCCACTCGTTTAGCAAGCTACAAAACCTGCCTAGTTTTCAGTACATTACAAGTGATTGTTTTTTTTTGCTTTAAAAAGAGCAGTCCTTTTTTTGCAGGGAGGGGTAGAAGCTCAATTTACTATTGCTTCTTTAAATCTGTGTACATTCACAGTCACGTGAAAAAGAAACTTCACATGATGTGGAAAAACTAAGTATACCCTATAATTCAATTGTTTGTAGAACGACCTTGTAGTAATCCTTGTTTTCTGTATTTCAGTATCTCACATCATTGTGGAAGAAATTTGGCCTACCCCTTTTTTACAATGTTGTTTCAGTTCATTGAGATTTGTGGGCCTGCATTTATGCACAGCTCTCTTCAGGTCCTGTTTTGACTGGGCCATTGCAGCACCCTCATTTTTTTCTTTATCAGCCATTCTGTTGTAGATTTGCTGGTGTGCTTGGGATCATTGTTGTGTTGCGTGACCTAATTTTAGCTAAGCCTTAGATGTCTAAAACAGGAGTTCATGGTCAACTAGATGACTTCAAGGAGCTATAATCCTGTGGCTGCAAAATAAGCCCAAATCATCACACCTTCACCACCATGCTTCACACTTAGTAAGAGGTTTTTGTGTTGATATGCTGTGTTTGGTTTTCTCCAAACGTGGAGTTGTGCATTATGGCCAAACATCTCCTTGGTCCTGTATATCCAAAGGACATTGTTTCAGAAGTCTTAAGGTATCTTCAGATGCAACTTTTTTTTTTAAAAAAAATGGTGTTGCCTTGTTTTTTTCAGAGAGAAGAGGCTTTCTCCTGGCAACTCACCCATACAAGCCATACTTCATCAGTCTTTTTTTGACTTGTACTGTAATGAGCTTTAACAATTAATATGCTAACTGAAACCCTTTAGAGTCTGAGATGTAGCTTTTTAGCTTTTTTATAGGTTTTCCAGTTTCTCTGAGCATTGCATGGTGTGATTTTGGGGTGAATTTGCAGGAACATCCACTTCTAGGAAGGTTGTGATATTGTGCTAACATACCGCCAAATGTTCCAAACCAGCAAAGTGCCAAAACTTTTGCTTTTTAAAAGATGATCACACTTTGTGATCAGGTAATCTAGTTAAACTGGCTGCCACTTACCCTCTTAATTCCAGTGGAAACCATAAGAGTGTACTTAATGTTTTACAGGATTGCATAGAGTCCTGTGAAAACTTTCTTTTTCCAGGATTTGTGCAAGTATTTTATCTTGTTTGTTAATGAAAAATTAAATGAAACTGTATTTATAGTTGGAGAGATTTACCAAGAAAATGCAAATATGCACACATCAACAAGTTAAAAAAAACCCAAAAAACTAAAAATTAATGGTGTTGAATACACAGTTTACAAATGGGGTAATAGAAATACATGTTTAGAAGGGGGAGACACAGATCATGTTTACAGAATAGAAACAAAGTACGCATATACAGCACAGAATAGCCTAAATATTTGTGAAGAAGGTATTGCACATGTGCTTACTTGGGTGCTTTTCTGTGTGTCAGTATGATGGTATGGACACATGTCTCCCTGTCTGTTCTACAAAACTACCACACCAGAAGAAGCCAGGTGAACTGCAGAGAGAATTATTTATGGCTGCGGTGTTATCTCATTGCTGAGTTGCTTAATATTAACAGCTGATGTTACCCTTCATAGCTGTGTGTGAGAGCAACAAGGATACAGTTATTATGTCTGTCAGTCAAATACAAAATAGAAATCAATAAAAGTTACTGCCTGGATCAAGTTATGTGAAAACTATTGCCATGAAACCAGAGAAGAGTCAACAGAGTGTGAAATGAATGATTTCTGAAGTGAGTGTAAAAGAAGATCTGAACACTTCCTTTATCTTTTGTAGTCTGACCACACATGACTTACTGTTGTTAAGTAAACACAAAGCAAAGTTATACTCAGACCAGTACAGAAACTACGAAGTGCTTGCATACTTATTTGCATGTGTATGTGCAAGTGCCAGCATGTGCTTCAGTTCACCATGTATATGTGTTTGTCTTATAAACTGAGCAAATCAAGGACAGCTGTTGCTCCTCGCAACAAGCATGTGAATGTGCAGGTTGCATTGGATATCTTTCTTTCACACTCTGCTCTAATCCACTCTCTGTGGCATGTAAGCATTTCTTTTTTCATGACTGTTCTTGTCCAGTAGAGACGAGGAGACACCTCTGTAAATGTTTACTGTATGAGAGTTTGTAAAAGATTTGACTGGAGAGTGATAAACATAAAACATCTGGACACTGACCCAACATCTGCTGTTACAAGGAAGGTGGACATAGAGAGCAAGTCCACTGAAGAAAGAGCGAAGGGAAAAAAGAGTAAAAGAAAACAAAGTGTGAAAGATTAAATGGCAGACTACAGCTTGCAAAAATCAACTCTAAACGCCTGACAATGAGATAAAAAGCCTAAGCTTTACCTAAAAAGGCTGCACAACATTTGTCTGTCTGTTTATTTCTGCCTCTCTTGCTCGCTCCATCTTTGAGTTGCTCTCTTTTTCATAGAGAACCAGCAAATAAGTTTTGGAGTCCAGCACCCAGTGCAGGGGTGGGCCATGTAGGAGAGGGAAAACAAAGCCAACGAAGAGCAGATGTTCAAGAAAACACACACTCTCACACACACACACACACACACACACACACACACTGATGCTAACACGCATTTGGAGCATGTAGTTCCTGTACTGGAACTGAGAATGCAGCTTCACCCCCTCTAAACACGCACAAACTCACACTGAGGTAAAAAAAGAGAAGTTACGGGACACATCAGAGAATCCTCCATGCTTGAAAGGAAAGACATAGAAACTTTGTAGAACCTTAACTAGTTTTCTAGTAGTGTACATGCTTTTTGCAACCTTCCTTAAATCCCAGCACATGTGTGCATGCGTGTGTGAATCATTCTGATCCATAATCATCTGAGGAAACAGCTGCATGGACCTGTGTGGGTTGAAAGAGGCAGTATTCGCAGATAACCTCTGACTTCTCAGACAGGAAGCTTGGAGTGAACCTCAGGAAGTTGCTCTCAGGACTGAAGCACAAAACAGATCTTGCAAGTACAGCAGCAGCAAAAATAAACACAGCTTTCAGGTGCACAAGCACAATGACTTGAGTGTGTGCATCAGCACCTTGCCTTATTTTTTTACCTTATAGCCAGGTGCATGTGAAAAAGTTCACTCAACAGTTTGTGCATAGGATATACAAAAAAGCAGCCACATAATAATGTGGTCTGTTTTTAATATGTATTAATGTAACACCTGAACAGTTTTTGCAACACCTTGACAAACAAAGTCATCAATCAATCAGTCAACAGTCTATCACGCTGTTTGTTCTGTATGTTCCCAAATGCTTAAGCAGTACTCTATAAAAACCCCACCTCAGGCAAGGGGAGGAGAAATTGGCCCTGCGCCTCTTGTTCAGAGCCTCTGCACAGAAAGGAAGCAGCCTGAGTAGTTTCATTGTAAGTTCTTCCTGCAGCTTTCGAAAGGCAGAATCATGCTACACTGGGGCCTGTACTTGTGTCAATGATTTGTTTACATTAATAACCTATAACATGTCCAAAATGGCACACTGACAGCTGTAAAGTACAAGTGTTTTGGTAGAATGGCGTCCAGAACTGGCATACAGCTGTAAAATGCCACTGTGATGGTTTATTGTCCAGGCAGGTTAGCCTCCTGGGTAGCAGTGCATTCCTCAAATTTTATGCTCTTCATATGAAATATCTCCATGTCACTGTCAAATTATAATCCATAAATTTTATTTTAGGGTGGTCATGATTTCTGCTGTTGGTGCAATGCTGCAATTGCTCCTGCAAAATAATAGGTGCTCGCCAACAGATACAGCAGGTCTGTGAGGCAGCTATACGTGACACAGAGTTCTTTCGATCTGTGAATTTCACATTCTGGTTGAAAGAGGGAGGATGGCGTCTGCTCTGAGGCTTCACTGGTTTTGTTTCTCCGCTTTGCAAAACCACATATACAAATATGTCCCCTCATACAACCACGTCAGCACACACACATACATGGCTGAGGGCGGACGTACGTCAAAATCAAACAGTGGAATCCTGCTCCCTTTGTAACGTCACGCGCCCACTGCTGCCCGGCACGGCACCCAGGCAGATAAAGGCAGCCGGGCGCTTGTGATGAGCTGAATGAAAGTGTGTGAGTGTCTGACTGCTCCTACATCGACTGACAGTGACGTCTGTCCATTCTCTCCACCTCCATCTCTTTCTTCATTGCTCCATCCCACACACAAGGCAGAGAGTGCAACAGGAAGAAAATAAGCATGAATACAGCTAAAATTTAAGACAAATATATAAAAGGATCTTGAAAAGCAGTCATAAAAATGGGGGCTATTCAGTCCCAATGTAATCATCCCTGGACCCAGGGGAATAAGACACAGCTGTGTTATCATTGGTGTCTGTTCAGCCTGTCAAAGACTCACCCACTCTAACATACATACATGCACAATGGGTAATTACTGCCAGTTAGTCCACTCATTTGTTGCTATTACAGCAAAATGTCTTCCTCCACTGCCCATATGAATGCACATCAGTCTAGAAATACCGTTTAAATATGTGGGCTTGACAGACCTGTCGCAATTTAGCAATTAAAGTAAATTTATCAATCAGGTACGTTTTACTCACAACTAGCCGCTTTAATGTGTTCACAAATAAGAGCTGAGAAGTCCTGACAAAACTTAAATACAGCATTTATTTTCACCTGCAACCTCTGACATCCAGCAAGTCATTACAATCTGCACACAGTCAAATAGAAAGAATGTGGTCTATACTATGAACTTACTTTTTTGTAATGGGTGCATTAAGTGTATACAAAATGTTAAAAACAAATGTACCATTGACTTGTGGACATGATATGAGTATGATTTTTTTTTAATGAATATTCAGTGTTTTGAGAATTAGGCTGATTCACTTTCTGGCAGAGAGTTAGATGCAAAGATTGATAGCATTTTCATGTCTGTACAGTAATTATGAAGCTACTGCCAACAAAGTGTTAGATAAGTTAACACAAAACCCGGGGTGGGGGGGGAGACAGCTCATCTAAGCAGTGAAAAGCTTGTTTCATCAAAACGTCCAGCTGGTATTTTAATAGGTTACAGCAGCAAACAGAAACATGACCTGTTCTTTTAGAATGGCTTAGAAAAGTGAACATTTCTTAAAATGAAAAGATAGCGTCAAATACAGCTTCCAAATCACTTCAGAAGCATAAATATGTTGAAGAAGTGTGTCATGATAATGTCTGCCCTTTTACCTTTGCGTGCTGAAACCGCTGAGGAAGAACGTGTTGCAAAGAACTGCTGAGGCCTCCAACGCTGAGCATGACCTGGATTTAAAAGAGAGAAGCAACAAAGAGAGAAACAGAAGCCTCTGGACATTCATTATTAAAAGAGCCAGCTAAAATGCAGAACCACACCTGTAAGAAAGACAGAAGATTTGGGAAAAGAGCAGAAAGACAAAGGGAGAGGAGAAGGAGCAAGCACAGCCTGACTGCATATTGACCTCAGGTAACCTAGGAATGTGGGGGAAGCAGGATGGTTCCCAGCATGAATTTACACTGCATGTCAAATGCAAAAATGTATTAGGTTTGAGTAAAAACAAAGCTTTTATTATTATGTATGTCAGCATAACTGAAATGTGTCTATTTATAGTATTAGTGATAGCATTAGTGGAAGGCCTATTTGAGTCAGCATTGGTATTAGTATTACCATTAGTATATGTTGTTCAGTAATCTTAAGTTTTCTTAATAATCATAGTGCAATAAGAGATGCCAATCAAACACTGATCAAAAAAAGCTTCATGGTAACAAAAACATACTTGTCACACAACACAGTGGTCCTGTTATTGTATAGCTCAACAGCAACAAACCCGAAGGATCAGGGCAATAGTATAATACATGGACAAACGTATTGGGCCATGTACACATTACACCTACAGGAATTTTTTATGACTCTATTCTAAATCCACACATTAATATGGAGTTGATCCCCCCTTTGCAGCTATAACAGCTTTCACACTTCTGATAAGGGCTTTTAACAAGCTTTTGGAGTGTGTCTGTGGGAATTTTTCCCCATTCACCCAGAAGAGCATTTGTGAGGTCAAAAACTGATGATGGATGAGAGGGCCTGGTTCACAGTCTCCATTGTAATTCATCCCAAAGCAGTCTAGTGGAGTTGAGGTCAGGGCTCTGTGCTAGCTGTCAAGTTATTC
>VUQH01005654.1:11287-23064 GCA_015106775.1 Etroplus canarensis | reverse complement strand
TCTAACAATTTTTAAAAAAAAAAAAAAAAAAAAGGCACACACACACTTGGACCTCTTTCCTCGTGACAAGATAAAAGTTTCTGTTGCTGGACTTCATGAGTGTCTGCAGACTCTTAGTCTCCCTCTAAAACTTTGCTGCAGTTTTAATTGTGTGAGGCAGCGGTCCACAGGAAGTCCTCTCCACTGCTGCCTGCCTGATGGATTAAGCTTCTATATTTGTCCGGGTGGCTGGATGATCCAGGCCCGGTGAAAAGGTCAGAAACGGCCGGGCCAGATGACGAGTGTGCCGGCGCGTTAAAATGATTTGTCTGGTGCTGCCGGACGTGCCGAACGACAGCACCTGAAATCCCCGGAGCGTTAATCAGCTGAAGAGCCAAACGGGCCGTGTGATGGTCTGATGAACTCTTCCTCTGCAACTGTTCGATGTCAGCGGCCAGGCGTGTCTGACTGCGAGGTGAGAGTCAGCTGAACCGCAGAGAAGCGTGAAGAGACGTTTGAAGTCCATCATCCATCTGCTCCACTCGTGCTTTGAGAACTGAAAGCAGGCTGCAGAGTCAGTAGGTCTCGGTTTAAACTGCTGCGTGCAACTTTTATCATGGATTACAGGATTTTTACTGCGCAACTTCAAAATGAAACTCTAAGGCCGGGATATGGATGAGTTCACGTTACGCTTCTTAGAAGACCACCTAAAAAGTCTGCATGGACAAGTGCACCGGCTGACAATCTGGTGATGAACTTTAGGTCACTTGAACCCATTTAACTTCTTCTAAAAGCTACAACCAAATCAATGCTACACCCATTTCAGGTGTCACAATATAAACCTATAAGCATCTTTGAGGATCAGTATCTATGACACAGAGGAACGGAAACACACAGTGGTACCCTGGATGTTCAAGAAAACTTCAAAAAGAGCATTCTGGGTAAAATTTAAAGGGTCATATCATTATGTAGGATAGGTGGCTTCTCAAAATGAGTTACAGCATATGAAAGGTCTCCTTGTTTTCCAACATTTCGATGCCAGGCTCATCTTCTGATCACTGGGTCAAAAACATTTTTATTTTCCTCATATCTTAATACTCTGAGTGGAGCTTATGGCTGTGAAATGGAGAATCCCATCGATCAAAGAAGTTTCTCAAAAATCCTTAAAGGACCACAAAAGTCTGAGACCTTCTGGATCACAGAGGGCAAATGTGATGATATGTCTGTTATGCATCCCCATGATTAACGGCCACATCTGTCCATCTCTGGTGCAAATATCTCATTAACATGATGACCCGACCTTTTAAAATGTTACATTCAAGCTAAAACAGCTGCTGAGGTGTCCATGAGCAGGGCAAAGCTCCTGCAGAGGTCAAAACAAGGGAAGCGTGACAGCGGATTCAGACAGAGCTTGTATATATTGGTGTGAAGAGAAACTCGACTCCAGCCAAACCTCCAGTGGGAATGTCTGAGAGTCCACCACCTGTCCCCACACACACACACACACACACACACACACACAGTGCAACTCTGCACATGCCCGCTTAGTGTGTTTGTGTTTACATGAACTATATCTGGATTCTCTTTAATCGCTTTCTCACGGTTATTTTAGTGTCGCAGACCAACGGAACGTCAGGCTGAAAGTCCACCTGCCAGAAACCCAAACCTCTGAACTGAACATCTACACGCCACCTGCTGGCAGCATGAAAAAACTGCAGACACGAATCATTTAGCAGCTTTGAAGAATTTTTTACCCATTCTACAACCTGGGCCGGTGAGCACCAGGCGAGTTTACACGTGCACTGCAGCGCCGCACTTTTCCTAGCATCACCTGACAATCGCCAACGTCCAAGTACAAAGTTCATGTCCCAGCTAGGAAGTGTAAAAAAAAAGCATGTAGCTTTTCATGGTGGTGGGGGGGAAATCAATACATATCGTAGTGCAATATTTTTAAATATTGTATCAATATAGGCATACCAAATACAGACATCCTATTATAAAAATTGCAAATGCAAAATGAACATTTTAGTACTAGAATAATAAAATCTTTTTTTTCAGTCTGCCTATGCAAGCTACGTATTTTCACATTCGTCAGTTGCTAAAGGGGCTACATGTAATGGTACAGTATACCACACGTCTGCATTCAGTTAAGTTGGACGAGACTGTACGGATTTTTGCCTGTGTTGGTAAATCCCATTTCACGGCAATAAAAAGAGGAACAGACTGAGGACTTTATCTCTTTAGATAAAACAGATTTGAGGATATAATTTGCAACTGAGAAAAAGTGGTCCACTGTAATATTATGTACCTTTGGCTGCTCCCTTGTATTCTCCCCAAGGGGTCGCCACAGCAGATTAATCTGCACTGGTAATCTGGCAGAGGGTTTACGCTGGATGCGAACCTTTAGGGTGGGAATCAAACCAGGGACCTTTCACTTGTAAGGTGAATGTGTAAACCACTACAGGGACACTATGACCCTCAGCATATTGCAAAATGTTTAAAATTGCAATAATATCATATTGGGAGTTAAATATCATGAGAACATCGCATCTGGGGTATGTGGCGTTTCCCACCTCTAGCAGCGTACCGGTCTGAAGAGTTCCCTAAACCTGCTTTATGTCCAGTGGCCAGTAGGAGGCAAGCCAGGGGATGGATTAGGGCAGGTTAATTCCTAACTGTACAACAGCAGAAGTTGCTTTTAATTGGGTTCCCTTACTGTTTGTAAAGTAGGCAGGTAAAACTGACTGAAGGAGTGGACGAGGTGACGTAAGAGGAAAAGTCAAATACCGGCAGCCCAGACTGCATCCTGGTGACAGCACACAGTTACAGCATGTATTACCATCACACCCGGACCTTGAAGCAACTATTTCTTTGGAACCGTGGGGGGAAAAAAAATCCTGACCCATTTCACTGGAAATTAACCAAAAATGCAAACACGAAAGATCCTGTTGGAACTACACCAACTCCGGTGCCTTCAGGTCAAACTCAGGGATTAAAACCCCCGATTCTTGCTGTTCCCAAAGTCATATCCACCACCTGCCGGCCCGCCGCAGCTCCCAAAGAGTTAAACTGAGGGATACTCAGGGTACAAACACACAGAGGCTGCTTTGTCTGTCGACCTGCCTCAGCGGGCAGGCCCGGTCGCCATAGCAGCCAGTAAACACGGCTGCTTTCCTCCAATCCTGGCGTGGTGACATCACATCGCTGCTTTATCAAGATGGGACCATTCAACAGGAAGTCAGGGGGGGAGGAGGAGGAGGGTGGAGCAGGGGTGAAACTCCAGAGAGAACAGAGAGGGGTGTGTCACTGAGACTGACCCAGGCTGCAGATAGCGCACACACACACACACACACACACACACCTTCTGACGTGTGTTCTCACATTTCTCTGCTTGTTTTGGGTTCCAACATTTACTCAACATAACTTGACAGCATTTTTATTCTCTCCTCAGGCTGATAAAGACGTTCTGATGTTGAACAAATATAAGCACATGATTCCCGTTTTGAAGTAAGACTTGGAGGTCAGAGGTAACCTGCTGCACGTCTGACACCTACGGTTTTAATTTCTTCTCACCTGTACAGTTTCTGTTTAAGGACGTCCTGAGTTAAGAACATTTTTAAACCTTTATTTAAGCAGGAAGGAAAACCGGTGAGATTCAGGATATGTTTCAAGAGAATGCAGAGGACCCAGAGGCTGATTCTTACTGCACTGAAAGACATTTTCAAGCTGTAAAACGCTCCAGTTTCCATGTTTGTGTTGCATACCATTGGCCTAAAGATAAGCCTTATGTCTTAGTTTGTGTTTTTTTTTCCCCTCACATATAATCAAATCTGTGCAGCTCTGCCAGAGTTGGAAAAGAAAACTATCATTGTGCAAGAAGAAAAAGGGATTTCTGTTCATGCATCAGGGATACAGCACAGAGAAGAAAGAAAAAGATGAGAGAATATATCAGTTATATCTGCACAATAACAAAATGACCGCTTCTCCGGCAGATGTTCAATAGGAGGATTTAGGGGGGGCGGCAGTGGCTCAGTCCATCGGCGGACCTGCTTGGGAACCAGAGGTCACTGGTTCAAGACCTGCCTGTGGTGCTGGAGGCCAGCGGCATTAACAGGCCAGTTTTCAAGAGGTGTACTGCAGGGCTGGAGAGGTGTCGGTTCCCAAACATCAGACTGTTGCATCCCTACAGCATACAATAACTAACTTAACAGCTGCAGCTTTCCATGGTTGTGAAACACAGTCAGAAACCTTGATTTGGTATTTCTCTACAAGCAGCTGCTAAGGCTTTAAACCCAGAGGAGCTGCCATCAGCTGTGAGGTGTTAAACAGGCTGCAGAGGAGCTTTTGTCTGAGGTAGGAAATTACAGCCATTAGCAGACTGGACCCCAACAGAGAAGCACTGTTTTTATGAAGCTGCCCTCCATTCAGGCTGGAGGCGAAAAAAGAAGTGAAGGACGTGTCGAGTGTCCTCTCTGAGGACGTCTGGTGGTGCAATGGCCCATCAGCACCATGTGGTTCATAACTTCTAGGTTCTGGGAGTAAGAAATAAGAAGCAGCTTGCATGTGATTAAATGTTTTAAATTGTCAGTGTGTGAACAAACTGAAGTACATTTTTTAAAAATGAGCCATAGCAAGACTAATCCTATAAAGCTATTTATCTGACTCTTTTTACAGAAGGTCACGCTGTCATTACACCTCCAAAACACTAGCTGGCAGCTTCAGTGCCAACAGAACTGAGCAGATCTCATAAGAGACGGAGTTAATAAACGTCCATGGGCAGTTTTTTAAAAATGAAATAAATAGTATTTGGTAGTAAATCAAGGCTGAGGTTAGTCCCATTTCCACCAAAAACCAAAGTGGTGGACAAATTAAAACTCCGACTTGATGACAGCACTACACGAGAAGTCGGAGAACCCGCTGAGTATTCAAAGTTACCCAGAATAATACAGTAGTTTTGCTGCCTGGAGGTTTAGAACCAGAGTAAAAAAATCAGGTGGAAAATCTTCTCTTTGCGTAAATGGACATGAATCTACAGAAGTGAGAGCAGTACCACGAAAAGCAAAACTAAGGAGGGAAAATTCAATTGCATACACATGAATAAATAGATCACATGTGGTGACTATTACACTTGCAGTAAAACCAACTGCTAGTTGCTGCCCACCACACGCTGCGAGATCTTCTTATAAATATCGCTATAAATGGAGCTCATTTTCAGGAAGTCACTAACACGACCTATAAACTCAAGCTTTCCAGATAAAGCAGATACAGGGAAATGAAGCTGCTCGATTCTGCGTTCAGAAGAAAACTGAAATGCATTCTCTGAACTGAAGCGAGTCCACCAACTGCAGGTCCTCCTGTCATTTGTGCGCTGCTTTTCACTCAGAGCACAAATCGGCATCAGCAGGCGACTCTTTCAGGGCGGCTGATGGTGAGTGAAGGCTGCAGCTCTGCTCTCTGGAGAGGACACATGCAGCACTCAGCTCAGCCGCACAGAAACGTCAACATGATTCTGCTAACAGCTCCTCACATCGCCTTCACTTCACTTTGGGGCAGACGTTATCTGCTCTGGAGGTCATTTTTATGACATTTTTACTCTGAGGTTTCGCAGGAGAAGCTGCCTTTAAACCTGCAATAACCGAGTATGTGGAAGCTTGGGGAAACAAAAACACAACATTAATGTCGTTTCATTTTAAGATGTTATGCTGAACCGTTAGTTGTTCATTTATTCATGAAGCAGTCACTTCGAGTCATGTTTGTGCCCATGTGATGAATCGCAGTCCATTATTCTCCCTCTTTTAGCTCTTTTTTGGTCTCCACCAGCTTCAGATGGAAATATCAGCCACTGCATCTGTTAAAGTCTCAAATATGTTTGATGTGCAGCCAAAAAAACCCAAAAAAAACAATGGAATAGCAGTGAGCCCAACACGTCCTCATGCTTAAAAGACAGAACAGGTCAACCAAGGCCAAGGATAGACACTAATCAGTCACGCCGTTAAACTGTTGACAGGTTCTGCTGGTAGACTTTGGGTCTTGTCATTCACACAGATTTCACCTTAATAAGTTTCGTCCACCTAAGCCAAGCAACTTCCCCATCACACCCCACAAATACTCAGGAACTGCCTGAGAAACACAGTAAAAGGCCTGAAAAGCCTCTCAACCTCCGCCAGTTCAACATGGTATGGATCATCCACGGGATGAATCAGAATCAGCACCACCACGCCTCACCCTGCACAACCTGAAGCATCCGAGTCCAGCGTCCTGGTCCCAGATGCCACAGGACAAAACTTCAGAGATTCACATGCACTTGTTAATACAGCTGCAAAAGGTTGTAAAAACATCACCGTCTATAATTCCCTTTAACAGCTGACCCCCTGCCAAGACAGTCCGAAGCACCGTTTTTCATGTTTGAAGCCTCGGCAGTAATCTACTCCTGAGGCAGTATCAACAATCCAGTGAACGCATCAGAGAGGACGGGAGGATAGACAACAAAGAGTCATGCCTGATTTAATGACTACAACAAAAATCTCAAGGGTTAAAGACGGTGTCTGAGGTGTGACTTCCACTACATTTCGCTGCCCATTCACACAAAGAACACGACAGCGAGAGAGGGGGTGGGGGCAGACGACAACGTTACGTGTTAGTTACAGACGCAGCGAAGTGGCTCAATCTAGCGATGAAGTCATTCACTAAGCTATAATTTGGAGAAGAGAAACATGAAATTTACTACACCAATCAGAGATCCCATTCCCAAGAAATCCCAAATTTGGAAACTGAACACACACTCAACATACAATAATCCAATTAGCCAAATCTGTGGGTTACAGCCCTGACACTGCTGTCATGTTTCTGGTGAGGCTGAGCTGATCACACTAAATTTACAGCATCATTACATTTTATCTAACATCTATTGTCGTAACCAGTACAATACTCTGATGGTTATTTTAGACCTTTGATCAGCAGAATGACCCTGAAAATCAAATCAGTAAAATGTCATTATCCATTATCTTCATCACATTATCTTTGAAGCTCTAATCCTTTGCCTGTTGCTCATGCTGCTGCTCTGCTGTTCTGATAATATAGTTTATCAGAAATAAATATTCCGCAGTCGAGGATCCTTGAATCAATCATTAATCGTGAGTTTTTTGTTATCGGGTGGGTTCCTCGGCAGTGGCGGCAGCTCTTTGTTGTTCAGCCTGAAGCGAAGGCAACTCAGTTTAATATTTAAACACGCTGACTTCAGCAGGACTCTGCTGCATTTGCATCTGCAAAGCAGATTCCCTCACTCCAGTGTCAATCATGGTGGCGGCCTGCACGGATGGGGGGCGGTCCGAGGGGTCAGAGGTGAGCAGCGGTGTCACCTCCCATCAGGCTGACAGGCGTAGCGAAGGAGACGTTGGAGGACTGAAGGGGGTTTGTTGTTTTCACACATGCAGAGCAGTCCTGAACCCAGCAGAGGTACATAAGAAAAGGCAAATGTCCAGGCAGGCAGATCGGACGGTAGCAACTATTTAACCAGTCAACTGTAGAGTCCAACTCCATGTGGTGTCGGACTGCACCCGGTCATCATGTGTCCTTCCCATTTTCCTCACCCAAACCACAAAAAGTATTTCTTGCTGTCTGCTACACGTGAGAAGAATGGAAAATGTCCCCACCTCATGCTACTGAAATTGAAAGCTCCAGTTTTCAGAGATCAGAAAAATAAGATGTCAGGATAAAACAATGACTCAATGTGCATTCATTTTGCTGCAAAGTTCTCATTTATTTCTTATGCTGTTATACGTCAAGCGCACCCCTTCACCCCTCTGTAAAAGCTCAAACTCTCTCACTCGCTGTCAGCTAAGCTCCAGTGAGATCCATCTACAGCAGCTGATCCCAAACTAACAAAGGCTGCTGCCCACTGAAACCTTAAATAACTCTAATAAACATACCAGGCTAAGATCAACCTTCCTTTTTCGTGCTAAAACAGATTATTTTCGACTTTCTATTGATTCACTTGTTGCTGTTGAATCTAACTGCTGCCTTTTTAAACTTTCCCACCAATAGTTAACATACAGGATATCTTCTGGATGAATTGAGGACAGATAAATAACTGTAAATATTTATATTTGATGGTAAAAATAAGCTGAAAAATACTAGCTCATCTTGAATTTGATGGCGGCAACAAAAAGTCGGGACAGGTCCATGTTTTCCACTGTGTAGCGTCCCCTCTTCTTTCAACTACAGTCTGTTAACATCTAAGAACTGAGGAGACCAGCTGCTGGACCTTTGAGAGAGGAATGTTGTCCCCTTCTTGTCTGATGTACGATTCCAGTTGCTCAACAGTCCTGGGTCTTCTTTGTCGTATTCTGTGTTTCATGATTCACCAAGCACGTTCAGTTGGTGAAAGGTCTGGACTGCGGGCAGGTCAGTCCAGCACCCGGACTCCTCTACTATGAAGGAATAGCTGCAGAATGTAGTTTAGCATTGTCTTGCTGAAATATGAAAGACGTTCCTTGAAGACGACGTGGTCTGGAGCATCAAGGGTGCCTTTCCAGATGTGCAAGTTGCCAGTACCACAGGCACTAATGCACCCCCATACCATCAGAGACGAGAACTTTTAAACTGAGTGCTGATAATAAGCTGGATGGTCCAAAAAGAATTACAAAGAATTTCAAGTTTCAGTGATTTGTGGAAGAGTTCCTGAGCCCATGCAGTGATCTCCATGACAGAATCATGTCTGTTTGTAATGCAGAGCCGCCTGAAGCACCCAAAGATCACCAGCAACCAATACTGGTTTTCGGCCGTGTCCGCTGTGCAGAGAAATCTTCAGATTCTCAGAATCTTTTGATGATATGACGTACCATAGATGATGGAATATTCCAAGTCCAAAGGAACATTATTTTGAAACTGCTCCACAATCTGTGGGTGCAGTTTTTGGCAGATTGCTGAACCGATGAGACACTGTCTTTCTATGCCGCTCTTTCTGCTCATTAACTCAATTAGACGCAACATGTTCCTCCAGCTGTTTCTTTTTAGTACCGCTTACTTTTCCAATACTTTGTTGCCCTGTCCCAACTTTATGGAGATGTATTGCTGCCATCAAATTGAAGATGAGCTAGTATTTTCATGAAATAGTAAAACATCTCACTTTCAACTTGTGCTGTTTTCTGTGGTCTTTTGTGAATAAAACAATGATTTATGATATATGCAAATCAATGCAATGTATTTTTATTAATGCTTTACACAGCATTCCAACCTTTTAGGAAATGGAGTTTTTCATTTAACAGAAAAGGCCCTCTCACAGGCCCATGCTTTAAGAATTACTGATCTACAGGGAGTAAAACTATCAAGGCTACCACAGGTAAACATGTCAAAGGTCAACCTTGTCCCTCAGAGTTTTTGTTCCATTCATCATTCTACAGTCAGCTGTTGGACTTTCCATCACTAGCCACGGTACAGGTACAGGTTTCTTCAGGAACATGAGTCCTCTTTTTTCCCCATCTAGACTCACAGGTTTTCCATGGAGGAGGCAGGCTGGAAAGTTGCCCTTATGAGAGGGTCTTTTTGGTCAAAAACACCCACTACCCTAGCCCTAACTCCCTACTAGATGACTCAATGGTCCCCACCACCCTCTCCTATTATTTCCATTCATTTGTTCAAGAAAGTCCTCTGTAAAAAGCCATTAACATCAAAATATCAGAAGACAGAGCCCCTTTTCCACTTAATCCCCCAGAGCCACTCAGTGATTCCAGTCAGGCTAGATACAAGAGCGCCCAATGAAGAGAGACTTAAGAGTTAAATTCGGCCAAATTTGGTACTTTGATTTTACTTCAGAGTGTCCCCGGTTTCTTTTGGATCTTTGTACTGGAGTTTGCACTGAAAACGCTGGATTGATGGATCTTTAAATCATTACCTAAATCCAGACTGAGCACAAACGGCAACCTAACCAATGACTGACATTTAACTACGCTGTCAGGTGGGGACAGGCTGGTGACGGACACTTTGACTAGCTGTGAAATCGAGTAGACAGCTAGAATCATACACTGATATGGCTGCCGGCTTAAACTCTTTTCATGAAAAATGCTAGCTACCGCTTCCTTTCCCTGACCAGAAAGTCACATGCAGTCTGTCAGATCTATCAGAGATGAAGAGGTAAGCTTTAACAACTCTACAATCACCTCATCTGACACAGTGACCATTAAAGATAAAAATATCATGTTTCTGAAACCAACATTAATGAGGTCATCAGCAGTGTTGGTACGCACCAAGTCAACTATTGCTATAACCCAAGAAAATTCAAGCAACAGAAACAGTTATCCATTACTTTAGCATATAGTGGTCAGTCAGTCTGGAACATTTCAATAAAGTTTCTTCAAAAATCATCAAACGCTGGATCTGATGAGGAAAGGATGCACAGGACTCCAGAGTTATCAGTTAACAACAGAGCAGAACTTCCCAGAGACTAAATCACCACAGGAAACCTCGACTGAAGAAAACCAAGACCAACTGCTGGGACCCAGAAACACAAGAGAAAGACCAGAGGATATCTCAGCTTTGTAAAGAACTATTCATGATTATTTTTCAATGTTTGATATGACAATCACATTTGCCCCCAGTGGACATACAGGTTTTAAAAAAAAGACGCCAACAAATATGTCAAAAAATGGTTTATTTGTCCAAAGTCTGTAAATCAGGAGCAGGACGTTGCCTTCTGAATGGAGACCTGACTGGAAAACAAACCAACTTGTTTTCAGATGCATTCATGTGGGAACCGAAACTTTCCCACCAGAGTGCCAATCTGGAGTGCCGAAAGGTTAATGAGCTCAGGGCTCCTTTTGTTAGCGAGCAGACTTTTATTGTGGAGGGCCAATTTACATACAAAAGGAAGACGCGCACACGCGCTCACACACAAAAACACACACACCACAAATATCTTCTTCCATCACTGAGGAACCTACCTTTCGTAACATACTGGTCAGACGTTCTGCTTCTCAGACGATCTGAAGTTGGATAAAGTGCGTCTACGTCCAAGCGCTCGCCTCTTTAGCACCCCAATAATGTGGCGTTCAACCTGCGATTTCCCACAGCCAGCTCATCAGACTCTTCACATTTCTCACACGGTCTTAAGAGGTCAAAACCTCCTCCCTAAACCTGACCAGCGAGTTTTTATCCCTGAGCTTTACATAATGCAGTTTTATCAGAAGCTGCTTGCATCTCATTGTTAAACACAAGATATGTTTAGTCATCGGTGCCTTGATGCACCGGCTACAGGATTTCTGGCTTTCGACAAACTCAGTTTCACAAAAAGGTGGCAGCGCCATTCAGCGTTTCATGTCAGGTTTGAAACCTTCGTGCACCTTTGGAGATTTAATTTGCAGTTGAAAAAAGGTGATAAATCACAGTGTATCACAGCATACGTTACCGTTAATGTTAAAAATCGTAAGAATATCATATCGTGTGTTAAGTTCTTAGTTAGTTAGGATTAGAGAACAGTTTAGTTTAGTTGAAATGCTGCTTTATGACATCGACCCCGCACTTTGACTTTCAAAATGACTAGTCGGGAGTGACAGACCCGTGTCACTGACACCAGAACCCGATGCCTCACACCACCACCAAAACACACCGGAGGTTTAACTGAGGCAGGCCACCAGCTTTGACAGAACTCCTCTATTTTAACCTGAACCTTAACCAGGTCTGAGGCCTCAAACAGCCCTCTGAAGAAGGAATGTCCTCACTTTAAAAAAGCATCCAAGTAAAGACAGACATTCACACACACACACACACACACACACACACACACACACACACGGAGCTCATGT
>VUQH01005654.1:0-11267 GCA_015106775.1 Etroplus canarensis | reverse complement strand
CACACAGAGCTCATTCAGTATGCAGGAGCTGTCATGGCCTCTGGGTCACCCTCAAACATGCACACACACGGCTGATTAACAGGGTTTCTGTCAGGATGCCGTGAGCCAGAACAACACCACACATGTCCTGCTTCTCACACACACACACACACACACACTTGGGTTAATTAAACCCCACTTAGCAGTAGCTGTTCAGTTTTACATGGAAAATCGGAGTGTGAGAACAGGAGGGCGAATCAGGCCTTTCTCTGCGTGTTTGTGTGTGTTTACAGAAGTGAGAGCTCTGTGGTTTTTGTTACCCAGCATGCTCTGGGCTGGCTGGAAACTTTCACACTGCGTCTCTGTTTACAGCACTTTCTGTTCAAGTAGACACACACCAACTGCATCAGGATCAAACACTGAAACATGAACCCGTCTGCAGATTAAAGTCAAACAGCATAAAACAGGGAAAAGACATTATTTACTTATTTTTCATTAAAATGCTCAATTTTCTCACAAACTGCTCTGTTTTGGTTTCACTAATTGAAAGAGTCAGACAGAAGGCACTGAAAGATTAAATGGAAAAACCAAATTCAAGGAAACTTGTTTTAAAAAACTAAGGAACTGGCTTAGCTTCTTGTTTGCTCTGAAGGTTTGCTCGTATTCATGTTGTGTTGACAGAGTCTGCAGGGCACAGCTGGTGAGACATGGCTGTCTGTAACTCACCATCACTCGGCTTAGAGACCACTGAGAAAGAACAAGAGAAGCTCCCCGTGCAGAACACACAGAGAACTGTAACGTTTTTAAGTTTCATCAGTATTGTGGTATTAAAGCAACAGGTGTCAGTACATCTGTGGCCAGACCACAAGCAGGAACTTCTAATAAGTAATTTGACAAACATTTCAATGTCTATATCTGGTTTCAGACTTAATTTGGGACATGGTGAGGACTGGTTTTAAAGCCTTTTTAGACTTGATTTGCAAGACTGGTTTTAGACTTCTTTCAGGATTGTTTCCACGTTGATTTAAACAGGGTTTAAATGTGTTCTGGAGCTGATTTTAGGCCCGTGATTATAGTTATTTTAGGACTAATTTAGAGCGGCTTCAAAAATAGTTTAATACTTGATCTGGGACGTGGTTAGGACTGGTTTTTAAAACATTTGGACCTCACTTTAGGCTTCCTTTAAGACTTTTTAGGACAATTATAAATATGCCTTCAGACTTGATTTAGGACAGGTTTCAAACCCGTTTCCACATCTTTTTTTGGCCTGGTTTTAGGTCTGTTTTTGGGCTGCTTTACAGTTGCTTTCTTATTTGATTTTCAGGCTGGTTTTGAACCGATTCTAGAGCTAATGTTGGGCCTGGGGTTAAAGTTATTTACGAATTAATGCAGTGTTGCTTTCAAACTAGTTTAATACTTGATTCGAGCTGCAGTTAGGACTGGATTAAAGCTGGTTTGGACATAATTTGGGTTAGAACTGTTCTGACCACGGTCTTAAAACCTGGTTTGAGACTTCTTTTAGAACCGCTGGAGGTTATTTTACCTCTGCTTTCACACTTAATTAAAGACTGGCTGTAAATCTCTTCTGGACACCATTTGGGACCAAGGTTGGACTATGCCTTAAGGCTGTTTCTGAATTGGTGTCAGACTTGATTTGAAACCGTTAGGACTGTTTTTTGAGCTGTTTCAGACCTGCTTTCGGGTCTGGTTTTAGTTCTGTCTTAGGATTTATTCACGACTTTTTAAACCTGTCTGGGACATTCCCTCTGCAGAACTTGTCTGAGGATTTTAAACTTTTTAGGTTTTCGTCAGTATTGAGGTGGAAAAAACTAACAGGTGCCAGTACATCTGTAGGTAAACCACAAGCAAGAACTTCTAATGACCAATTCAGCATACTTCTCTTCATTAACCCCAACGCTTTACTGGAACTGTAGTCCATAATTTGGAACAAAATCAGACGTAAAAAGGAGGCTTCAGCAGTCTGAGTTGAATAAACGTGATGGCTATCTTCTGACGTTTGGTGAGAAAGTCCCACCGGCGTCCGTGTTTCCAAGAGAGCTCCCTGCACAAAGCAGCCGCCTCATATTTCCGACTCTCCTCTCACACGAGTTTCCCATGAACCAGCCGCTCAGACAGATTAAATTAAATCTTTTTCTACATCCCTGATCAGCACTTCTCCTCCTCCTCCTCGCTGCTGTGTTTAAATTTCCGGAGAGGCTGAACGCTCCGGTGAGCACTGCACGCCGGGGATGCCGGGAGCCGACAGATAACACGCATCATCTCCGTTTCAGGATGATGGATGACGACGACGACAGATATTCCTCAGAAATATATGTATCTATCAAAGAGGTCGGACACAGGCGGAGCAGAGAGATGAAGCATGAAGACGCACATAAATCTGACGCTGTCAGCCAGAACAGTTTACCACAACAGTTCCCATTCCCTCCACACACCTCGTAACAAACCCTATCGGTCAGAGAGCGGCCGAGGGTCAGGGGTCAGTGACAGAAGGTGACATAAACTCTCAGACATCAGACCTCCAGGGTCAGAAAATATTAATAACGGGGTCTTTTTTGTCTCTCTGTCGCTGTTAAATGGAAATATAACAAGAAAGTCACACACCTGAAACCGTTTATCTGTGAGCAAATATAAACTTTAACATTTACACGCATTCTGTCACTTTCAAAACCTCAGTGTCTTTTGTCATCACATCTGCACCATCACGTGCTTCCAGCAGTGCTCCAGTCCCTAATGTGCCTGAGCATGAAATATTTACTCTGCACTGAGAAAGGCCATCAGAAAAATACAGCGGCTGCTGAGCTAAAAGGGCGGCCTGAGCACCGATGGTAAACACAATCAGATCTGATCTAGACTGGGTCAGGGCTGTCTCTAAACCTATTTTAGACCAGATTTTAGGTCTGGTCTTCGACTTCTTTAGAATTGGTTTCACACTTAATTTGACACTGGTTTAGGACTGATTTTAGACCAGTTTTAAATCTGATTTTTAGAATTATTTTAGGATAGCTTTAAAATTGATATCAGAATTGGCTTGGGACCCGGTTAAAACTAATTTTAAACCTGTGTTCCTGTGTTGGGCTTGATATTGGAACAGAGCATATTTATAGCTGGCCTAACACTTGAGTTGAGACTGTTTTATGACTGGTTTTAACCCTGTTTTAAACATCATTTTAACACTTAATGTGGGATGAGGTTAGGACTGGTTTTAAACCTATGTTAGGCCTGATTTGAAGCCTAGTTTTAGGAGTGATTTAGAGCTGGTTTCACACTTTTACCTGTTTTGGGCTTAATTTTGGGCCTGGGACTGGACTTATTCTAGAAGTGCTTCAGTGTGGCTTTGCTCGTGGTTTCATTCTTGATTTCAGACTGGTCCAGGGCTGGTTTCAAACCTGTTTTGGACCTGATTTTAGTCCTGAGTTGATGCTTGTTTTGAGAGCGCTTCAGGGATGCTTTATGTCTCATTTCAGACTTAATTTGAAGAGGGTGTTAAACCAGTTTGAACCTGGTTTTAGCCTTCTTCCAGGACTGTTTTGGGATCAATCTCCATCTGGTTTCAGACCATATGGAGGGGGCTGTGGCTCAGGAGGTCAAGTGGGTCGTCTTCTAACTGGAAGGTTGGTAGTTCGGACCTTGGCTCCTTCAGTCTGCATGCAGAAGTGCCCTTGAGCAAGACACTGAACCCCAAATTAGTCAAGTGTGAACATGTGTATGGTAATTACAATGTGTTTAAGGATCGGAATAAAGCGCTGTATGAGAGTGTGTGTGTGTGTGTGTGTGTGTGTGAATGAGGCTCATAATAAAAAGTGCGCTGAGTGCTCAGTTAGACTAGAAAGCGCTATGTAAGTACAGTCCATTTACCATGAGACTGGTTTTAAATCTGGTTTCTACCTGAGTAAAGGCTTGTTTTACGAGTCCTTTGAGTTGTTTTACGGCTGGTGTCAGACCTGACTTGCGATTTGGCTGATAATTGTTTTAATCAGAATCAGAATACTTCATTAATCCCCGGGGGAAACTTGTTTAGGACCTGATTCGGGGCCACCGAAATGGATTTGGACTGCTGTAAAACTGTTTTGACACTTGCTTTGGGACTGGGTTAAGGCTGCTGTTGAACCCACTCTGGACCAGATTTTGGACCTGGAGTTAGACTTTTTTCATGACTGATTTAGAGTTTTTTTTTACAACTGGTTTCATGCTTGATATTCGGCTAGTTTACACCTGGTTAGGGCCTGACTTTGGACCATCTTTATTATTTTACTTTAAGGTTGGTTACATTACAGGTGGTTTCAGATTCGTAAAGGCTCTGATACTGGACTGCTCTCAGGTTGAGCTGGAAATGTGAACATGCTGCTGGGCATTTTATTGTGAAAACGTCTTTATTTCTGTATTCTTCATTATTAAAAATCTAAGCGCTTTGTGTCGTCTCATATTAGGTGAAGAAAGAATTGAATCAGACTCGCAGGGTGGGATTGTAAAACTAATGACACTCGATGCAGCAGCAGTTCTGCTTGAAAACACACATTTATTATCTGCTGGCTCAAAATGTTTCGTCATGTGAGGTTCTAGCGGAGAATGCAATTAGCATAACTTAACCTTCAGACTGGCTGCTTGGCTGAGCTTTACACACTCTGCATGAATGTAAATGTTTGGTGAAGCAGCTGCAGGCAGATCTCCAGCTTTCAATCAGGAGGAGCAGAGGGAGCAGGAGGAAGAGTAGGAGGAGGAAGGCCCACTCTCTCACACCACAAAGGATCTCCAGGGTTTTTCTCAGGAAATGCAGTTTTAGAGCAGAATAAAACGGGAGCCAAAGGAGAGAAAAACACTGCTTAGGCTCGAGCAGAGATGAGGCTAAAACTCTGATTTAGCTTCACCACGAGGGATTATTTTCTTTATTATATTTCTGGGCAGTATCTGTAGCAGAAAGATAACCAGGATATGATTGATTTTAAAAAATTAGAATGAAATTATATCGATAAGGTCGTTCCTCCTGCTGCAGTCAGACGCTACAACCAGCACTGCTCTCAGCAGACCTCGCACATCAAACCATTTACCAGCATCATGTTACCGGGAAACGACAATGCACCATTTTCTACATAAATTAAATAATGTAAAAATTTTGACATTACTGTACGGTCTTCCAGTACAACACGGTCTATATTATTGTATGTATTATCATTTCATTTTTTTGTTATACCGATATTTGGGGGAAATTCAAGGGAGCAGCTGAAGGTACACGTTATACTAATATTTCTAATTATTATTATTTCAATTATCGTCTTTGTTCTTTTTTATGCGATTCCTTTTTGCTGCTGTAACACTGAAATTTCTCGGCCGTGGGTCGAATAAAGAATCATCTTATCTCCTGATGACCTGGCTGGCCGTTTACAGTAATGTTTCTAACCGTTCTGTGCTGGAATGAAGGAACAGATTTGACTGTCGCACAAACAAGGCTATTGCTGTTACACTTGTACACAAGAAGCTCAAATTTCCATGAAATCCAAACATTTTAACTTAATTTGACCAGCAAAGTCCCATTAAGATTGGAAACCTCTTTGTCGGAGGAGAGCAGTATTACAAAGTTCACTAAGAGCAGGAAAAACACCACCAAAAACCTAGAGATGCACGCAGAAAATAGGAATGTTTCACATGACACCAACAGGTCCGGTTCAGGGACTCCAATCAGGTGAGATGTAGCAGCTACAGCTACCTGCGTAACCATCCATCTGTCAGACTTTAAGCCCAACACTTAACATGCTGTACAAGAAAAAACCTAATTATAACTGAGGTGCATTAAAGGGAACAAACAAGCAGATTGCTCTTTAACATTTAGCTAAAGTTAGAACTACTGTTATTATTAGTTCAGCGCCTGAAGATGCTCCTGTTTTGTTTGAAAGTACTGCTGTTTCACATAAAGAAAACCACACCTGGGACTTCTGGAAACATTTTCTGGGCAATAATTCAGACCAAATAACATGCACATGACCTCAGTGAGTTCACAGTATTTATGTTACGTTTGAATCGCTTCAGTTGTGGGTGTGAACGTCTTCATGTCAAACCATCTGTGGTCAACTTTTCCGTCAGTTCTGAGAAAGTGGCAGTAGATTTTTCGTCTCTTCTTCGCATTGTGTTATTTTATATCTCGGGTGACGCTGAAGTTGTTTAACGATGCAAATAAAAACTGAATAACATGAACATGATGTAAACCCTCCTACCGTCCTCTACTTCTTCACCTCCTTCATCTTCGTCCCTCAGGACTCTGCTGATCCTCCGGGACAGCGAGCTAAAGAAGTTGCTGACAGATGGCGTTCTCTTCTCTGCATCTGATCCCATTTTCCTGAGCGGCGCTCTCTCAGGATCGTTGTCGCCACCGGGCTCGGACATGGACCGGAGGTAGGGGAACATCCTGCGCAGAGAGTTGGGTCTATCCTGGCCTTCGAGGACCTGATCCCTGCTCCTGTTTCTAAGGATTGGAAGGGTACCAAACCTGGGCAAGCTGCGCAATCGCCAGTGAGGAGGGTCCGTGGTTTGTCCTTTGCCCTCAGGAACAGCCATATTGGCTGCCCTCGGTGCCAGGCGAGCAGATGTTCTCCACATGTATCTGTCCAATGGCTGCTCAGAAGCCGGCGGGGGGTCAGCTCGCCGCCAGGGCTTTCTGGAAAAGTTCCAGTGGTACAAGGTCCCCTGCAGCGGACCCTCTCCGCTTCCACTCATAGTCCAGCACACAGGGGCTTCCCCCAGGCAGC
The DNA here is from genome assembly GCA_015106775.1 of Etroplus canarensis. Lineage (NCBI taxonomy): Eukaryota > Metazoa > Chordata > Actinopteri > Cichliformes > Cichlidae > Etroplus > Etroplus canarensis. The sequence goes on along the minus strand of VUQH01005654.1, from coordinate 4,530 downwards.
AGTGAACAGATGGAGACCTCCAAAATGATCGACCCCGTAGGTTTTCATACAGCTGTGCTGCGACACGGACACACAACCCCAACGGGTGGGATGGCTCAGGAGTTGTCGGGTCGTCCTCATGTGCACAGCAAGTTGGAGCTGCTACCTTCGCTCTCTCTGTGGGCTGATGCTTGTCTTCCTGGGAGGAAGTCAAGTGTCAGAGGAAGAGCGAGGCCAGCCAATCAGGTTTGAGCAAACAGCAAAAAGCAGCAGACTGTGGTTTCCCGTATGAAGACACACTGTAGTGTGTCAGCTTCTCCTTTTTCTGATCAGTTTCCTGGTTTGATTTTTCTTCAGCAGTGACGATGATGATGCCCTCTCGTAATGAATCATGTCTTCGCTGTAGAGCTACAAACTCTGGCACTGCAGTGCGCAGGCACCAGGGCCTGAAGTTCATACCCCAAATTAGATGGGGGTTCCCCCCTTCTATAATCCTTTTTACAATGGGGATATATATACTTTCTGCTATGATGCACGTTCTGGAGAAGGTGGCACTGACGAGAAGACAGGAGCCAGAGCTGGAGGTGGCAGAATGTTGAGATTTTCGCTGGGCGTGACCAGGGTGGACAGGATTAGAAATGAGTCCATCAGAGGGACAGCTCAGGCTGAGAAGTTTGGAGATTAAGTCAGAGAGACAAGGCTGAGAAGGTTTGGACATGTTCAGAGGAGGGATAGGGGACGTATTGGACAAAGGATGTTGAAGCGGGCTGGTTCCGGCCTGCTGTGTTAGGGTGGGCCGTTGGAAACAACAGGTGGACAAAAACTGGAGGTTTGAGCAGCTGAGGAGTAATCTGCAGGTTGCTGATTTGAGGACCTGCTCAGATGCTGACACCTCCTCTCCCTGAGACAACTGCTTTTGACAAAAATGAGCAGAATAAACCAGAGCTAAACTAATATCTATAATACCAACTTGATTCATTCTGGATGTAACAGTTGAAGGACATGTTTATTTTCTATAAACAATAACACAGGGCAGAATTATATCTGGAACTGCAGACATTTAAGTATATTTTTATAAGTGGGGTTTAATGTGTTCGAGCATAAAAAATGCTTTTTATTGAATAGCCAGAAGCCCGAGGAAAATACACAGACTTCTGGTAAGTAAGGCAACAGAAACTACATGCAGCCCATTCATTTGTATGCTGGTGGCGTCCAGTAAAAACCCGTTTGAGGGGTTATATTTCTGTGCTCTCAGGCCACTGTCTGACGTGGGAGCTCCTAAATATTCACGAGGATTAAAGAATGTCCCTCTACCTCCCTGAGGCCTCTGTGAACAGACAGGAAACAGGAGCTGAGTCCCACAGAGGCCAGAGAGCAGCTTTGAGGACACTTTAACCTCCTCTGACAGACAGCTCAGCAGCAGCAGCAAGATGCAAAAATCCCTGCAGATCACTTCACGTGGTTCATAATATGGAAATGAGGAGGCTTGTTGTTTTTGCCGTTCAGGCTGCAGGTTACTGTGAGGCGTTTACTCGTCAGTCCTTCACATGGAGCTGGAGGTTCACTTTCATCAACTGCAGGGTCAGGATTCAAGACTTAGGAACAAGATCTAAAAGGAAAAACAGCCCTGCAAAAATGATAAAACCTCAAGCCTAAGCAATCCCCCTACGGTTGAAATGATACTGATGCATTTCAACAGTAAGTGTATTCCGATACAGCAGCATGTCATTGTACAGACTCTTAGCAGTGATGAAACCAAGAAAAGAGCTTCAAATGAAGTGGAAACATCCTATTTTCACCCAAACCATGATGTTTTTTCAACCCTAACCAAGTCACCTTTAGTGTCTAAACCTACACTATGTATGTTTTAAGGCTAATGTAGGGCTGGTTTCTGGTCACGAGTCTGTGTGGTAGGAAAATGGGGCATGAAGGGCCGGTGCGAGCTGGTTAGCAGCAACTGAAGTCTCAAAATAAGAAATGCATTCAGAAATACAGGGTGTTTTAAAAATATGGACCCCGTTTGAAATCACTATATCTCTGCAGCCACAAACTGCCGTGAATTAAACATTTACCACATGAAAGGGCAGGGCATAGAGTTTTGAAAGACCACAACTAGGTTCCAATAACCATTTGTAACTTTGTGTAATTGTCCCATGTTGCTATCAAGAAATACACCAGACTGAAATTGGGTCCATCTTTTTTGAAACACCCTGCGGTAACTGAGCCGAGCTTTTTGGTTGAAGCAGATGGCTGCCGCTCCCTGAGTCTGGTTCTGCCGGAGGTCTCTTCCTGTAAAAAGTAAGTTCTTCCTTCCCACTGTTGCCGAGTGCATGCTCATACGGGATCGTCTAATTGTTGGGGTTTTCTCTCTAATATTGTAGAGTCTTTACCTTACAGGGTGAAGCGTCTTGAGGCAACTTTTGTTGTGAATTGGCGCTACATAAATAAAACTGAATTGAATTTTGTCATTCAGTGATTCAGGTCTGAAGTGTGACATATTAAAGTCGGAGTAAAGCTCCACAAGTAAAAACAGTCACGAGCAGAAGACTGTTTAATTCATTTTCATGTATTTGGTCCTAGATTATATTTGTGAACATTAATATTTTATTCATTCACTGATGCAGGTTTTTCATATATAAATATTTGAAGCAATCAAGTCTACTGAAAACTAAAATGAGACAGGAAACAGCAGTTTTTGGTTTTGGAAAAAAGGATTCAGGCTTATTTTAAACTGATCTGTCGCGTCTGCCAACATTCATTAATTTTACTATGTTTAAGCTCTTTGTGTGTCCTGTGTCTCTTTGGTTGGTCAATGTGTGATTCTCCTCTTACTGCATCGAAATCAGTCCTCCTTAAAAATAAGAGCTGATGGTTTCAATGGAAACTCAGGTGGACTTTCTTTCCTTTTCTTTCCTACCTGAAACTTCTCCTCCCACGTCTCCCAACACAATTCCCGCTCAAATATAAGGCTAAGTGTGCTGCGAAGACATGAAGGAACATAAGGCAACACACATTTACTATCCAGAAAAAACATCCCAAAAAAAAAAATACTTTCCAGGGTTATTGTCTAAAATGCCTCAATATATAAAATGCATGATCAAAGGGACATGAGGGCTGAAGAAGGATTTAAAACCTACAAAATATGTGATGAAGGCTCCTCATGGCCATGACAGAAAGTCAGAAAAAGGATCAAACTCTCGCTGACTGTCAGAAGTTCCAGCAGCCTTCTTCTCTTCCTCCTGCGAGGCTTTAAATGGCACGCCGCCCTGGCTGACCCACATATCAGCACTTATTGGATAACGAGGCGGCTGGTGTCCGAGGCGGCGCAGCATGTAGGTCAGAGTTAAGACTCGCGGAGACTAAGCCAAGGAGTCCTCCTCGAGCCAGCGGGGACTGAGCCAGTCCAAGGCCAGAGTCCAAAGACAAGACAAGTCAAGTCAACATCAGGACTAACGCCACCTCCTCCCCACATCACTGAGTTTAACAGGCGCTACGCAGGATTTTTTAATGCAGTAAATGCTTCATTTGTAGCTAACCGATTTCTATGTGAAGGACTATATCTGACATAAAACCAACAGCAGGTGAAATCTACACAGAGGACACAAAGAGTCCCATAAAGGCAAAAAACATAACACAAACAGAACATGGTATTTTGTCTTTACATGGAAACTTGCTACCTGCTAACTTCTAACTGAGCTAAACCTTGTAAATCCTCTTTTTTGATCGACGCCTGGTCGTTAAACTTTATTGTAACACTTGTGAGAATACAGTGGGGCAAAAAAGTATTTAGTCAGCCACCAATTGTGCAACTTCTCCCACTTAAAAAGATGAGAGAGGCCTGTAATTTTCAGCGTAGGTACACTTTAACTATGAGAGACAAAATGAGAAAAAAAAAATCCAGAAAATCACATTGTCGGATTTTTAAAGAATTAATTTGCAAATTATGGTGGAAAATAAGTATTTGGTCAATAACAAAAGTTCATCTCAATACTTTGTTATATACCCTTTGTAGGCAATGACAGAGGTCAAACGGTTTCTGTAAGTCTTCACAAGGTTTTCACACACTGTTGCTGGTATTGTGGCCCATTCCTCCATGCAGATCTCCTCTAGAGCAGTGATATTTTGGGGCTGTCGCTGGGCAACACGGACTTTCAACTCCCTCCAAAGATTTTCTATGGGGTTGAGATCTGGAGACTGGCTAGGCCACTCCAGGACCTTGAAATGCTTCTTACGAAGCCACTCCTTCGTTGCCCGGGCGGTGTGTTTGGGATCATTGTCATGCTGAAAGACCCAGCCACGTTTCATCTTCAATGCCCTTGCTGATGGAAGGAGGTTTTCACTCAAAATCTCACGATACATGGCCCCATTCATTCTTTCCTTTACACGGATCAGTCGTCCTGGTCCCTTTGCAGAAAAACAGCCCCAAAGCATGATGTTTCCACCCCCATGCTTCACAGTAGGTATGGTGTTCTTTGGATGCAACTCAGCATTCTTTCTCCTCCAAACACGACAAGTTGAGTTTTTACCAAAAAGTTCTATTTTGGTTTCATC
>VUQH01005651.1:0-10262 GCA_015106775.1 Etroplus canarensis | reverse complement strand
AGTGGATATATTGGACAAGGGATGTTGAAGATGGAGCTGCCAGGCAGGAGGAGAAGAGGAAGACCACAGAGAAGATTGATGGATGTAGTGAAGGAGGACATGCAGAGGGTTGGTGTGAGGGAAGAGGATGCAAGGGATAGGATGAGATGGAGGCAGATGATCCGCTGTGGCGACCCCTAACGGGAACAGCCGAAAGAAGAAGAAGAAGAAGAAGATCACTTGTTCTACCATCGCTAATATGCTAATAAAAACTAGTTTAGGGACAATTTTGTATTTTTTTACTTTTTCTAGACCAAAGAATTTTGGACTATGACAGCATCTACATATAGAGAGTTAGCAGGACATTCAGCAAAGCGTGCCAATCCAGGAGGCACATGCTGAGATCAAGTAACCTGCATTTTGGACTCAATACTCAATGCCTGTGGTTACATATGCAAAACAGAAAAACAGACTTAAGGCCAAAAGCACACTTCAGGTCATACAAACAACAGGTCATACAAATAACACAAAGCCATTATATTGTGCTGATTAACACAGAAGCTTACTGTTCCATTGGATACTGGATATTGCAGTTTAAAAACATTTTTATTGACAGAAGTATTGAGCAACATTTCTTAATCACTGAGTTCAGTTATTTCATTTAGCCCCATTGCTACAGGTGTATAAACTTAAGCACCTAGTCTGCCTTGACAAACATTTGTAAAAGAACAAAAGAGTGCAGAAGAGAACGGGTTGTTCTAAAGAGCTCACTGAATTTCAGTGAGGTACTGTAATAGGATGGCACAGTTGCAACAAGTCAATCTGTGAAATTTTTTCTCTTCTAGATATTCCATGATCAATTGTAAGTATTTTTTGAAAAGTTACAAGGTGTGGTGGCTGAGTGCCAAGGCACATTGTACAATGCTCTGCTGACTCAATAACGCCAGAGTTCCAAACCTCCTTTGCATTAACATCAGCACAAAAATTGTTTGCTGGGAGCTTCGGGCATGGGTTTCCATGGCCAAGCAGCTGAATGCAAGCGTTACATCACGAAGTACAATGTTGAGCATCAAATGCAGTGGTGAAAAACATGCCATCACTGGGCTCTGAAGTAGTGAAAATGGATTCTGTGGAATAATGAATTATGCTTCTCTATCTGGCAGTCTGATCGATTAGTCTGCATTTGCTGAACTATATTGTGCCAACTGTAAAGTTTGGTGGAGGAAGGATAATGCTACGGGGTTGTTTATATGGGGTTGACCTGGACCCCTTAATTCCAGTGAAGGCAAATCTTAATACTTCAGTTTACTAAGACAGTTTGGACAATTTTACACTCCCAACTTTGCGGGAGCAGTTTGGGAAAGGCCCTTTTCTGTTCAAACATGACTGTGCCCCAGTGCACAAAGAAAGGCATATAAATGTATTGTTGAATGAATTTGGTGTTGACTTCAACCCCATCAAACACATTTGCGATGAACTAGAATGGAGATTGCAAGCCAGGCCCTCTCATCCAAAATCAGTTTCTGACCTCACAAATGCTCTTCTAGATGAATGGGCAAAAATTCCCACAGGCACACCCCAAAATCTTGTGGGAATCTTTCCCAGAAGCTTGGAAGCTATAATAGCTGCAAAGAAGGTACCCACTCTACATAAATGTCTATAGATTTAGAATTGGATGTTACAAAAGCTCCTGTAAGTATAATGTAAAAGTGGCCCGATACTTTGGTCCATATAGTGCATATGTTTCACCAACTCCAAAAGCTAGAATATATTACCCTGAAAGGACCTTGGTTTATAATGACAACAATTTTAACATGCATGAGCATTTACTGTATTTTTCAGTGATTAACTTCAATCATAGATATTTCATCAACAATGATTGCTTTTGGAAATTATGGGGAAAAATGCAGCGGGACAGCATCTTGCAGTTATTTTTCTCTCATTCAGTGGCTCAATTGCACAGAAGAAACATTTCCTAAGATTGGACCTTGCTAGCTGAAGAAATAGGACAGGAATAACAATGCTGCCTTTTTGGATGAGAGAATCAGTTCTGTGCCTGTGCTGATTGGGTTTGCATATGGAAGATTCCCTTTTTATAGACACCATTCCCCTAACCATTGTCCCCTCTGGATTGCGTGCTGCAATCTTGAATTATCATTGCTTTTCTAAAAGCCTGTCTCTCAACTCCTCTCCTTTCGTGACTCCTCTGTCTCATTTCCAGTTAGCTGACATTTCTCCTCAGTCAGTTCCATCAGTGCTCACTCCAGATCATGCGACTTCTCGTTTGCTTTTCTCATCTTATTCTCGTACTTTGTATAATGTCCTCTGTCTTTAATCTTCCTCTACTTTGCTTCCATCTCATTGGTGTGACAGTAGAGATGCAATTATACAAATAAAAAAAATGTCTAATAGCTGACACTGATTTTATTTTTCCTTTTTTTAATAAATAAAAGTAATGTATTCCTTTTTGTGTGCCAGGGAAACAAATAAATAAAATAACTAGTTTGAAGTCTCCAAAGATGATGTGGCAATTAAAGAAACACAAATTCATACATACAAATGTATCAAACTACATCCCATATGTAAGGACTGCATAACTGATGAATGTTGGCCGCTGCCATCATGTGAACGTCACCTTAATTGCAAGCAAGATGACGACAACAACAAGGCCAATCTCCTGATATATCTGTGCACCCCTACTCTTTGGTACCGTCCTTCCTTCTCTCCCCGTCTATGTCTTTGCTCTTTCTCTAGCTGTGAAGCTAGTCTGACTGCAGTGTGACCTACTTAGAGGTGCTGCTGCTGCTGCTTGCTGGCATGGTAGAGAGTTGGCATAGTAAAGCAGGCACCAGAGAGGCTCCCATAATGGGCCAAACAGAATAAAACAACTACTTCGTAAAGAAATATTGGATTGGAAACCTAAGGATCACTCACCTTCCAACTGAGTGGATGGGAAAAAAGGACAATGATAATGGGCCCAGAATTACATATCCTCCATTTTGGTTGCAGACATCAAATATATTATTACATTTAAAAAGAAATGCTGCTAATATTATTTCCTGTCTAAAAGGTGCATGAATTTAATTTTCTACTTTTATCATAGGTGTATTATTTGTCTATTTCAGAGATGTTTGTAATACAAATTCCATCAAACATCCTGCGGTTTCCTAATAAGGTAAGCCATTTTCTGAAATGAGATTGTTGCATTTAGGTTTGCATATTGTCAGATGCTTTGGCCTCAAAAATGCAATCTGATAGATCCAATTGTGTGTCCATTTATAGGTAGCAATCTTCATTGTTTGTTCAAGCACTTGTGTTATCGCAGTGAGGGCTAGCTGCACACGTACTTTGTTTATCCCCATGTACCACGTCCCTGGCAGACTGTGTCTCCTCATACCAGACAAATCTATTTCTCTTTACTGAGCATTACGCGAAATATAAACCTCAATGTAAAATTTAAAAAAAAAAACCACTACCCTGTAAATGCATTGACAATTTTACGTTGTACAACGAGCACAGCTTGCACACCACAAATACTAATGTGGTGACATGGGGATGGGTAAATCAGCTATACACTATACTTATGGTGTCAAAGCTTAGCTAATGTACCATAAAGATTAATAATTCTAAACATAAGCAAATGAACTGTAAACACAATTAAACAGAAAAATTTATTATAACAACAGCTGATATTCATAAGTGTTGCTGCTGTAAACACCTGTAACATCCCAGACACTTTCTGTCAAGACAATACAAACTCAAAACTTCATTTAACTGTTTCAGATTAAATGCCTGTTTTAGTGGACATTGCAGACATATCCCAGCAAACATGGTTGAAACCATGATGTCGTCTCCCTGGTCAAAACTGGTGGCAGTACGACCACAAAAACTGAACTGACATATGCTGACTTTGTTTCAAGTCAGACTGTCTCTTACAAAGGGAGGAATATAAATAAGATTATTGCAATGAAGGAATTAAATGCATCTGTTTTTTGTTTTTTTTTTTTTTACACAATGGCCATTTTTCTGGTTAGTACATGGCTGTCAACAGACAGCCACAACGTCTTCTCCACATACACATACTAGTGTTACTGTAGTCTGTTTTTTAAATATAAGCAGCACTTTTTTGGAATAACAAAGACAAAGAAGATACTGCTGTATGGAAAAGTTGACAACATGTTAGTTAAGACTTGTTATTTCTGTAAGTTGACTTATAGGCTTGCAGAGCTGTTCATACATCATTTTTGTTGCCATTTTTGTAGGAAAGTACAAAGAAGTAGCACCTATTCTAAATTCTTCCATGAACCTACATCTACCTAATAAGGTGAGTTAATCCAGGGTGTGGGCAGGCTAATCAGGTTGTGAAAAAGATTTATGTTTAGAAGCAAAAGCCTTTCATACCGTGCATGTCTGTTGAAATTAACTCAAAGATACTTTTTGACCCAGGTCTGTTTGTTTCACAGTTCACACTGCCCACAGCAGGACCACACTGGGACGTGAGGGTTCATCGGGAAGAGAAACAAAAATAGGTCCTTGGCTGCTTCGTTGCTTCGTGTGTAAAATGTATCTCATCTATCTCACCAGATACATAGACTCATTGGCCACTTCATCACACCTTGCTAGTAAAAGGATGGACCCCCCTTGTTCCTTCAGAACTGTCTTGAATCTTTGTAGCATAGATTCAAAAAGGTGCTAAAAACATGCCTCTGAGATTCTGGTTATATTCACATGATAAAACAGGTGCTGCAAATTTGTTAGCTGCACATCCTTGATGCAAATCGTTTCCATGCTCAAGAAAGCAGTTTGAAGTGATTTGAGCTTTATGACATGGCATTTTATCCTGCGGAAAGCAACCATGATATGCTGGGTACACTGTGGTCACAAAAGGATGGATGTGGTCAGCAGCAATACTCAGGCAGGCATTTAAATGATGTTCAATTGGTGCTAAGGTGCTCAAACTGTGCCAAAAAATGTCCCCTATGCCATTACATGACCACAAACTCTGGAAACAAGGCAGGATGGAGCCATTCGTTCATTTTGTTTAGGTCAAGTTCTGACCCTACCATCTGAATGCTGCAGCAGAAACTGAGACTCAGATCAAGCAATGTCAATTTGGATGAAGCTGTGTAAATTGTAGCCTCAGTCTCCTCGCTGTGTATTTAGAGATGCTTGTCGGCATACCTTGTTTGTAATAAGTGGTCATATGAGTTACTCAAACCAGTCTGGCCATTCGCCTCTGACCTCTAGCGTGACCAAGACATTTTTTGCCCAGAGAACTGCCTCTCATTTCTCTTTTTCAGATCATTCTCTGTAAACCCTAGAGGTGGTTGTGCAGGAAAATCCCAGCAGATCAGCATTTTCTGAAACAGTCAGACCATCCCATCTGACGCTAACAACCATGTCACATTCAAAGTCACCTAAATACCTTTCTTCCCCATTCTGATGTACTGTTTAAACTTCCGCAAGCCGTCTTGACCATGTCTACATACCTGAAGGCATTAAGTTGCTGCCATATCACTGGCTGATTAGAGATTTTTGTTAACAAGAAGTTGAACACACATTGTCATGTTCCTCGGTTTTTGCAGTCTAGTTCTGTATATTTTGAGTTTTGGTTTTGGGCTTCTGGTGTTTAGGCTCTGTTTATGTTATTCTCTGTTTATGGTTGAACCTTAGTTCCAGCCCTACCTATGTTTAGTATGGTTTATTGTAATCTTTCAGTTAGGATTTTGCGTTTCTGTTCCAGTTTTATTTTGACGTTAGTCTCTCTTTGTGTTTTGATTCTTATTAGTTCTTTTAGTGTCTCCTCAGTGTTATTCTGTGGTGTCTTTGTCTTCTGTCAAGTTTATTCTTGTGTCTGTGCTTCTAGTATGATTCTCACTTCCTGTTTTACTTTGGTATCAGTCACGTTCAGTGCATTGTGTTCAGTTTTGTTTCCCACCCCTGATTGTTGTTACCTGTGCTCTTCTCCCGCCTCTTGCTCATTAGCAATTAGTCTCTGTCTTTTCCCCTGTCCCTGTTATTCCCCTGTCTCCCTCTGCTCTTTGTCGTGTCATTGACGTTAGTTTGATGTTCCAATAGTAAGTGTGTGTTCCTGTTTCCTTGTGTTTTCCTCGCCATTTTGAACTTCATGGACTTCATTATTTTCATGGACTGCAGCTCTAAATGAAGTTCACTTTAAATTTCTTCAGCTCGTTTCCTGAAGTCCTGCATTTGGGTCCTACTCTCCACACACACACACACACACACACACACTGATTAGCTATGACATGTATACCTAATGGCTTGGCCAGTGAGTGTATATTAACATACATACTCCCTGAAATAAATAAATATGTAAATAGAACCCCTGTCAGCTATCTGACATGCAAGCAAATGTGGTTCATTCAGGGGAGACCCAGGTGTTTTGTAAATGACATAGGAGACGTTGCTGAGCTATGTTCTGCTGCTGTTTTGTATCTGCACTTGTCAGTAACAGTCTACAGCTGTACATGCATCAACAACCAGGTTTACTTTCAGCAAAAACCCAGAAATTAGTATTTTCACAGGTTTATCTTTTCACTGGTATATCCGTGTTCATGCATTTATAGTTATGTAATACTCTCTATGCATGTATGTGATGAAAAATTCAACCCCCTTGTGACAGGCTAGAGTGCATTTCTCTGTCATGGCTTCAGTTTGCTTTCTGGCAGGATTGTGTGACCTACTCCAGATGTTGTGCTAATGAGCTGGGACATTAGTGCCGCCTTGTCCATGTACATTAATTTAGAGCAACATAGTTCTCCCTTTTTTGTTTGCTTGTTTTTCCTTCTCATAACCATATAGAATTTTAGCTGCAATTTTCGAGTGAAATAACGCACAATCCAATGCAGCAGTGCAATTTAATCTAACAGCACAAAATATACAAGGATCTAATTTTCCATCTCCACAGCCAAGTCATCAGAGACGTTTTATGAAAACAAACACACACATCAATCCTCCGTAATGCATCACTGCAACAATCAGCAGTTCTGCAGAAATTTATATGTGCCTAATGTGCATTAGAATAGTAGAGGCACTTGTATGATTGCACTGCACACAAGGAGGAGAGATGAGGAAGATGAGACTGAGTGCATTCCATGTTACACGTTAGCCCTTTCTGTGAAAATGTAAGAAAATAAGGAGTTATAAACGTATTGTACCTAAAAATCAATGTGGACAGACTGTGCTGATAGATGTGTATGATCTATAGGTAATTAACATTAATTAAAGATAATGCTTTATATAAGAACAGAGTTACCAGCAGATACCTCTGAATAGAAATGCTGCTTTACGTGAGAGCTAAGTTATCAAGCCTTAGTGCCTCCAGCTCAGGCTCTACTCTCTGCTTGCCTGGTTTCCTCACGCAGCACTGACTGTCACTATCCATCTATATACCCATTACACAGGACACTGCGCAGAGCTCTTTCTTTTCACTTGCCTGATTAAAACAGACTAATTAGCACAGTACCATTCCAGGAAAAAAAAGATTCAAATGAGGGAAGCTGTGACACATATGTATAGTTCAAATATGCAATGAAGAGAGTGTGTGGCATATAATTGGTCACATCTAACTTTTGGCTACACAAATGTCTCATTCATTCTTGATTACACAAGGTAGGGATACATGTCCTGTGACTCAAATTAAAGTGCTGGTAGTTTCTGTTAAAGAGCTCTAATTTGACTAGAAGATTTAAGTTTAATGATGCAGTGTACAGTAGCAAAGGTGGTCCATGGACACTCCAGTGACTCAGCTCCTTATTGGTCATTAGCTTGTAGCTCAGTTGGCTCTTTAGGAGCAGTCACACTTTGGTTGGTTGATTGATTGAAAATATGAACAGCTGCCAAGTTGCAAGTTGTTTTTTTTATGGGTTGAATTCTCTGCCTTCTTGAGAATTCAGCTCATTGAATAACTAACTTGTAAAGAGGAAATGCTGCATAGTGCCACTTTGTGGTGCTTTTGTTGTGACGAGATTGAGAGGTGACTTGAGAGGTTTATACAGGCACTGTATAAGATTCACATCTTCTATGATTAGAGGATGTGGTGCTGTGGAGACCTGGCAATGTATAGTTGATGTTAAATACTTCAGAGCATAGCACCATAAGGGAAAGTATCCTTTAACACATCTGACAAATTTCTGAGCACACAAGCTATCCTGGGTCCTGGCAAGCTCTTCACCAGCACCATCACACATTACAGGTTGTGTGTCCCTGATTATTTAAGAGCATACGTTATCCCCACCTGTTTGTTCATTTAATGGCTTCAAGGCATCCTTCATCTGATTGCTTCATGTAGGTGCTGCAGCTGATTTGTTCAGTTCAAAACCAAAACAGGCTTTTTTATATTTTATTTTGTAACAAGAGAGAGAGAGAGTGTGTGTGTGTGTGTGTGTGTGTGTGTGTGTGTGTGTGTGTGTGTGTGTGTGCGCGTGGGAAGAAGGGGATTGGGTTTTCTGTTAAACATCTTTAATTAATCTAGAAGGATGGATGGATAATGGAGTGTACTGCAGCTGGAGACTCCAGTGACTCTAGCCTCCTGATCAGTCATGAGCTTAGGGTGTGACTGATTCTGTAGGTGGTGTTGCAACACTCAGAAAACTCTAATTGGCCGTCATGAGAGATAGAGATAATAGTGTAGGACAGTGTTTGTCTTTTCACAATGGGGACTTAGAGTTGTGACACTGTATTGTACATTGCAAGTGCAGTATGTGTGAGGATGAGGGTGAAGTACACCTTGATAACAGTTACTACATTAAATGCCAGTGACTGAAGTTGATACAGCAGGTATGAGATCTGGAAGTAGTCTTCTCTAAAAGAGTCAGCCGCAGTAGTAAGGCATTTCAGGACAAAGGAAGGTTGGCGAGGGAGAGGCAAGAGTGAGAATTGATCAAAAACGGCAGGTGAAAAGGAATGCAAAGTCATGTTGCTATAGCAACTAGCCATGCAGCCAAGGATAAAGGCTGGAGTTGCAAGCAGTCCCTTTCTCAATCTCTTTCTCTTCCTCTTATCAGAAACATGAGCAGAGCCACCGCTTCCTTATGCTTTTGGTGAACAGATAGCATGTCCAGTATACTGTCCATCTGACTGTGTCATTTCACATTTACTCATGAGGGTGGAGGAGCACTTTAATCCCGCTATTCCATGATTTTTCTTGTAGCCACAGCCAGAGAGTGTGATCCATTCCAGGATGGATTACATGCTAACCTACCCATTTGTATGCATGAGACAATGTTTCTGCCTATATCATTTCTAGAGGCAATTGCCTGCATTGTTGAATAATGGAGGCAGCATGAATGCTGGTTGCTGGAACAGCAGTGGAGCTCAGAGAAATATTTTCACTGCGGTAACATGTACCCATTGATAAATGTATACATATTCTAATACCAGCTCTTGTACTAATGTATGTAGTGATAAACCTGGTCAGATAGGCTGTTTTCAGTAAATGAGCCTTGAGTGATTTTGAGGAGTGCAGAAACATTTAGATTTAGTAACCCTGGAGGCTGCAGAGATGTTTGCGTAACATTTTGTTTGATGCCATCTGTGTCCATATTTATGAGTTGAAAGAGGAGCAGCCGTATAAGCAGTGAGCCTGCAGTAATGGCAGTGGCAGTGGGCATCTTAATGAACAAGTATATGTTCTCAGACTCGTTTGACTGTCACCTGAGCATTAAAGCAATACTGTAAAGCCTCTTGTGCTAAAATTCCAAATATGAAGCTGATGGCCTCATTCAGTCAGACATGATTTGGCCACCCATGTACCACTAGGCCTGTCAGGCCTTCAGGCCCAAAACATACAAAACACAGATTATTATTCTCTGTTGCGTTCTCTTCTAAAACAAATTATGACAGTTGCCAAGAAGCAAAATAACAAAGCCAAGAGCTTTTTTAAAAAACTTTCTTTTTCCCTAATTGTAGAGTAAACGCAGGGGGCAGTCATAAATTCATTGGTTCTTCACAACAAATACTACATTCTTCATTTCTCTCTGTGTGATTAACAGGTACTTCAGTCATCCAAAAAAAAAGTCTCACTTGGATTTTAACATTTCAGAGCTCAAAGATCCAGAAAAAAGAAGAAAAAAACTGCCTGCTGCATTAAAACACACACACACACACACACACACACACATACACATAAATTAGTGCGTGGATTCGAGCATGCGCATAAAGAAAAACCCCTTCTTATTGCAGAGGTAACTGACTAAGTTGACCTGGAAGCCATCTTGTTTAGAGACAGCTGCTGAGGAATCCTTTGATGTGCCTGAGCGAGA